>PVIJ01023398.1:0-14318 GCA_004024925.1 Scalopus aquaticus | reverse complement strand
CAGGTCACAGCAGATTCTGAAGGTCAAGGACTGTGCTGGCGGTTGCTATCCAGGGACCCGTGGGAGCCAACAAAAGCTGATGGGGGGGAGCTACGGTCACATCTGGGCTTCTGAAAGGGCACTCTGAGAAATGAGTAGGGGGTGGCTTGGATGGGGCCAAAAGAGGGGTGAGGATGTGGGTATGAAGTCTCTGCCACTATCAGAGGTGGGAGGCAGAAGCAGAAGTTGCCACAGGATTGGAGGGGAAGCTACTACAGCTGGGATTTTGTGTTGGGGTGAGGGGTGCAGGGCACACCTGTCTCCGGCAGCTCTTGAGGGTGATGCCTGTTTTGGTACTGATGTCATCCAGGTCTTTCTTGGTGCCCTTGGACAGTTTCTTGCCCAGGACCTCCCGAACAAAGGCCTCATCAAAGGCGTAGTACCTGCGTGGCAGCAGAGGGCACTGCTGACTTTCCATAAAGGAAAAAGGGGTCCTGGTAGGCCCTGGGTTTGACCCCTGCTGCTCTCAATTTGCCCATGGCCTGGGTAAGTCCTTTCCTCCCTGGACCTCAGCTGCTGCGTGCAAAATGGGCATCTGGCCAGGGAGGTTCGCGTCCCTACCACCCCGCGGGTGAGCACCTCTCGATGAGCAGCGCCTGTCGGGAGGGCGGGATCTGGAAGATGAGCTGGTGCAGCAGTTTGGGCGGCGCGTGCAGCAGGCGCTCGAGCATGTGGAAAGTGCGGTAGTGGTCCATGGTGTCGCTCTGCAGCACCGCGGCCGTGGCGCCAGTCTGCTCCAGGATTCCCGAGCGCACCCTCAGGGCCACGGCGTCGCTCACTGCGGGTGGGCGCCAGCATTAGGCCCCGCCCCGCGGACCCCAGAGGCCCTCCAGGGATTGTAACCCCGACCCCTCAACATCCCTGGTTCCCGGCGCTCACTTCCTGGTAGGGCGCGCACCCCGCCCCGCCTCCTCTCCCATCCACATCACCGCTCCACCCGCGGGGCTCCCCGGGCGGTCCCACAGACCGGAGTAACCATCCAGCCAGAGGCGGTACACATCCTCGTCGATGAGGGTGGTGTTCCCCACGAAGATGTCCAGCTCACTGGTCATGGCGACGCCCGAACCCGGGCGCGGCCGCAGCGCCCCAGCAGGAGCGAGCACTGCCCGGGCCGGGCGCGCCGCCGCCCGGCCACTTCCGGGAGTGCCGCGATTCCGTTCCGGGCACCCGGAGCCCTAGAAGGACCACTTCCGGCGGGAAATGCGGAAGCCCCTCTTCCCGGGGGAAGGAGTTCCCAGTCGCTGAGGTCCGCTAGCCTTGGCCCGGCGCCGCCGCGGGGCTGTGTGCGGGAGGGCGTGGGACTCCAGGGCTCCGGCGGGTTTGCCTGGCCCTGGCAACCTTCGCCCTCACTTCCACCCTTTTTTTCCTCCCACTGTATCTGCCCTTTTCTAACTTGGCCTATATTCCAAATGTAGCGGTTTCACCGCGTTCTATCCTAAATCTTTTCTCTGCAAAGAAGTTCCCAGCTTCCCAGGGTCCTTGCGAGAGCCCCCAGTCCATCCTGCAGATGAGCACCTCTCCTGAGTTTTAAAATCTGCTTCCATGGTTTTAACCACCACCACCTCCCCACTCCTACCCCACCACGAACTAATGACCTCTGTTCTGCAGCTCAGAGCTGGGCCTTGGCGGGTGGTGGTGGTGGTGGGGAGCCTACATTCAGAGGCTGCCCATCTGGGAGTCTTTTCCCCAATCTGTTTTTGTTCCTCAGTTCCTAGCTCACTGACAGCCTCCAACATCCACCCCTTTATCATGGCTGAAACCTGGGCTTTCTCCCAGACTCCTCTCTCCCCACATTCGGTTTTGCTGATTTACCTCCTGAATATTTCTAGTATCTGTTTTGTCCTCTCCACTCCCATTGGCACAGCCCCAGCCCAGTCCTCCTGCAGAGCTCTCCTTGCCCATTGACACAGTGTTCTCACTAATCTCAGGGCTACTTCCCCGCCCCTTGGTCCATCCTACACTGAGGAGCCTGAATAATCTGTTTTTAACGCCTATTTAAAAATGCTGCTCTAATACTTAAAATCCTTACTGGCCCGTGAAAATGCTCTCCAGCCAAGTACTGAAAGCTGGTAAGATTCTGGCCTCAGACTACTTTTGTTTCCTCCCTCCTCTTTCCATTTTCCCCACACACCTTTCAAAAACATCATCTCCCACTGTTCCTAAAGCGGCTAGTCCTTTAACAGCGCAGACACCTCATCATGTGAGCCCCAGTCCCTGAAATAGCTCTTTGTACTCGGCAAAGTCTGTACATCTTTCATGGCCCCTCTTGGTCTCACCTCTTTTAGAAAGACTCTTTTGGGGGCGCCCTCATACAGGTGGCCTTCCCCCACTTGCTTCTAAATTTTCCTTAGGAAATCCGCGAGATTACCACCTCTATAAGGACACGGTTAAGATTTTAAGTTTATGTCCGCATGGGTCTTGCATATAATAAAGGTTTATTGAACCAACGCACTCGTTGTATGCTCCTTTGGGATACAAGCTAGGACGTTTGGATTCGGGGTTCCGAGGATCCGGGAGCAAGGGAACTCCGCTCTGGAGAGCCGAGTGTAGACCCCAGGGCCTGGGTTCTCAGACGTAGCCGAGAGACCTTAACTCGAACTTCCGGGGCTTTCGACCTGGGAGGTACGGAGCGGGCCCTGCCTAGGGCTGACCAGGGCGTGGGGGGCTGCGCAGCGACCCACCGGCCCCGAGTGCAGAGAGCGCCGCGACTTGCTCGGCGCTCAGCCCCGCCCCTTTCCGGGGCGGCCTCTCCGGATTGGCCGTCGGCCCCGAGCGTCACGCGGCCTCGCCCCGGCGCGCGCCCCGCCGCGTGCCCACCTCCGGGCGGCTGCGGCAGCCTACGCTAGCTCGGCCGCAGCCGGCCGCCCGCGGAGCCGGAGCCCGAGCCCGAGCAGCGCCGGGCTCGACTGGGGGCTCCTGGCCGCGGCGGCGGGCAGGCGATGCTCCAGAGGCCTGAGCCGCCATGGAGGCCGAGGCGGGCGGCCTGGAGGAGCTGACGGACGAGGAGATGGCGGCGCTGGGCAAGGAGGAGCTGGTGCGGCGCCTGCGGCGGGAGGAGGCGGCGCGCCTGGCCGCTCTGGTGCAGCGAGGCCGCCTCATGCAGGAGGTGAATCGGCAGCTGCAGGGCCACCTGGGCGAGATCCGCGAGCTCAAGCAACTCAACCGGCGCCTGCAGGCTGAGAACCGCGAGCTGCGCGACCTCTGCTGCTTTCTGGACTCCGAGCGCCAGCGCGGGCGCCGCGCCGCGCGCCAGTGGCAGCTCTTCGGGACCCAAGCATCCCGGGCGGTGCGCGAGGACCTGGGCGGTTGTTGGCAGAAGCTGGCCGAGCTGGAGGGCCGCCAGGAGGAGCTGCTGCGGGAGAACCTGGCGCTTAAGGAGCTCTGCCTGGCGTTGGGCGAGGAGTGGGGCCCCCGCGGCCCCGGCGGCGCGGGGGGCTCTGGCGCCGGGCCGGCACCCGAGCTCGCCTTGCCCCCGTGCGGGCCCCGCGACCTGGGCGATGGGAGCTCCAGCACCGGCAGCGTAGGCAGTCCGGATCAGTTGCCCCTGGCCTGCTCCCCAGATGACTGAGGACGCAGCTTCCTTCGCGAGGACGCCCGCCCGGATTGCTCCCCAAACGCCAGGATTGCGATGGACCTGTGGACGTGGACGCCGCCCCGGCTGCGCACCAGGGGCTGCTGGCATGAACTTAGACACCTTGGCGCTGAGGAGCGTCCCTCTCTTTCGCTGGGAGGCAACAGGGGAACTGGAGTGGAGGGACTTACTGGGGGCTGGGGGGAGGCTAATAAACTGGGAAGGAAGCAGAGCCGGTGGCCTGGGCAGCGTCTGTTTGGGACTCGCCGGGGTTGGGACGGGGGTGGGAGGGGGAGGAGAAGTGGGGAGCGTTGAGAACGGGATACAAGTCCCGTCCAGAGGGACCGCAGAACCGAGGTGGTCATTATCTCAAGCCTGGGGGTAAGCACTGGCTACCCCCCTCTGGCCCCAGGACCGGCCATGATCTGGCCCCTGAAGTGGCTCCAGCTCCCTTCCCGGCTCCAGCTCCCTTCCCGGCTCCTTCCTGTGCAAGACAATGGGGCAGGAAGCAGGTGTTGGGGGCCTAGAACCCACTTGGCCTCTTCCCGTGGGACTGGAAAGGGCATAGCAGCGCCCTCCTGTGGCGCGCGCAGGAGCACCCCCACCAGGAAAAGACTGGTAATCCTATTTGCACCCCACAGCACGTCTTCCTTCTCTCAGTCCTGGAGATGAAGCAGAGCAGATGTAGCCTCATTTGTCAGACAAAACAGTCCAGGTCCAGAAATATCAAATCTTTTTTTTTGTCCAAAATTGTCCAAGATCATCAGTGAGTCGGTGGAGCTGAGCTCAGCCTAGAGCTTCTGCCTCCAAATGGTCCCCCTTGAGTCTCCAGGTCCGCTGAGGCTAGGACAGAGTTTCAAGCCTTTTATTCCACTTTGGCAGGTTTGTATAAAAAATATTCTCTTTAGGAAAATAAATAGCAGCTGTCCTCGCTGTGGAGGCTTGGATTCCGGGAGCTAAAGCCTTCTCAGAGCTGGGGGCTGTGGTCAGCTCATCACGGAATGCCCTGGTTCAGTCACCTATGCTGCTGACAGTGGGCTGGGCGAATTAGTGTTCTAAGCTAGTAGAGAATCGCCCTCTGTCGGGGTGGGGTTGGGGGGATCACAGTGGAAGGGGGTGATGAAGACTACAGGAGTGGCTGGCTGGGGTAGGGCTCCACGAACCCCCAGGGAGCTACAAAGTCCTTTGGGGCTGCCAGGAGTTCTCCTGCACAAACAATTTTTTGTCTCTGATTTAGTGCAAATTGTGCTAGAGAGACCAGCTCTACAGGAACAGCTGGCAGTTTGGCCCCACGCTGGCTTCATCAGGAAGCTGAGGATGCTGGGGTCTCATCGAAGGACGGAGCAGGACCTGCTGGGGTTGGCAGTGGGATAATGGCCCAGCCGGCTGGGCCCATGGGCCTGGAGAGATTGGTCAGTGTGGTGCGCTCAAGGATGGGGCCTGGGGTGCCTCATAAGGCGAGGAGGGTAGGGGAGCCCAGAGGGTCAGAGGACGGGTCCCCACTGCTGCTGCTACTCCTGCGATGGGCTGAGGCACAGGGCTCAGGGGTGCTGGGGTAGGTGAAGACCAGGCTGGGGGTGAAAGGAGTCAGGGAGGGCGTGGTCATGAGCGTGGGGGTGTGCAGGGCTTCAGGTTCGAGCACAGGCCCCGGGGAGAGGGAGATACAAGGCACCGGGCGGGAGGCGGGGGGGCTGCTGGGGCCACTGGTGCTGCTGGTGTCACTCTCCTTGACCCCTTCCGGGATTTTGCAGATGGGGCGGTGGGCTTCCAGCACCAACTCCAGGCGTTCCTTCTGCTTCTGCAGCTCCTCGATCTCCCGCTGCAGCCCGGATTTCTCGTCCTCCAGTTTGTCAGTCTCCTGCAGGGGGGCAGGAGAGGAGGATGGGAGATGAATGCCGCCTAGCCTCCCGCAGCGATGGTGATTTGGGGGTGGAGGGGTTGGGCTGGAGCGGCTCTAGTAAGTCAGACCGACAACTCCCATGAGCCCTTGGGAGAAAATGGGCAAGACTCCCATCAGGCTCTGGGCATCTTGGACCAGCTTTGCAGCCAAAGCTTCAGTTCTGCTCTGCTCCAAGCGACTTGTGCTGCTACTAATTTCCAATTGCTCTGGTCAAGTCCTTTCCTCAGAAGGCCTGCCTCTCCGACAGGGAGCAGGGGAGGGCACTTAATCTACCCACTTCGCCCACCCCCTGCCTGGATCCCCCGGCTTCAGGGAGCCCAGCCTCTGGGGTTCAGTGGCCCGCAGTCGGGTACCCTGGGCACAGGCCGGTGCTCACCGCCTGCAGGAAGTCAGTCAGTTCCTTCCTTCGGTTCCTGCACTTGGCCGCGGCCAGCTTGTTCCGCTCCCGCCTTACTCGACGGCGCTCCTCCTCCTCGGGGCTGATCTGGTGTGGGGGTGGAAGGAGCAGCGAGGTTGCCCACTTGCCTCCTGTGGTGGCCCCTTGGAGGGGCCCTGGAGGAGGGCGTGTGGGACCCCCACACTGGCTTAGCTTGGACAGGTCCAGTTTCCGCCTCGAATATAACTTAAGATCCCTGATTCCCGTCTGCAAATGCCATCCACAAACCTCAACTTCCTCACTTCCAGGACTACGACAACGATGTCCCCACCTTTGGGAAGCCTAAGGGGCCTTTCCTCAAGGGCCCCTGGACCAGGGGACAGTTTTTCCAAGGACCCCACTCTTTCCCATCTCTGAATAACCAAGGGGCTGTCAGCAAGAGGAGGGGCTAATGAGTGGTGTTAGGAACTTTTTAATTACTAGGACCCTACTATATGCCAGCTGAATGCTTGACAGAGATTCTTAATCCAGCTTTCTGAGTTAGGAGCTGAAACCCAGGGAGTATGTATGACTTGCTTATGGTCCCAGAAATCTGACAGCCCGCGGATGGGACCGCCCCCCAAAGACCCCACTCACGGCTCACAGCCCCGGTCTAGGAGGACCCAGGAACAGACGGCCACCCTCAGGACAGGGCTGAAGGAAGGGAGTCCAGCAATCTGCTTCTGGGGCTCACACATGGTCCCCTTCTCTAGTTGGCCCCAAAGGCCAGCCAACCTATTTCTGGAAAAGTGCCCCTCACCTGTCACCTGCTGTTCCCTGGATGCAACGCCCCTCCCGTCCTGCACCTCGCTGTCTGGACATTCTCTAGAGGCACAAATCTCACCCCCTATGGTCTCCTATAAGATGTCCGAGGAAGAGGAAAGAGGAGTCACCCCTTAAAGGCCCCCTCTCTCTTTTTTTTTTAAGATTTATTTATTTATACATACAGCTGGGGTACAGGCCAGAGGTGTGGGGTGGCAAGAAGGCTCACCAGAGACAGAACAGGGAGCAGAACAGGCAGATCAGAAATACACTGCTGAGGGGAGCAGCGGGCGAGAGGTCTGCCGCACCATGTGGGATTCTCCCCTGCTGGGCATCGAACTCGCATGGCGAGCTGCCGTGGACAGCTCCACGGCGCAGCACTCAACTGCTGCGCCACCAGGGAGCCCCCCACCCCCACCCCGGCCTCTTACTTATTTTGGGAAGGACTTGATGGGCTGTGGGAGGCAGGAAGGAGTGAAAGTTCCCAGCTCTCTCTGCAAGTCTTCTGCTAACTCCTGGCGAGAGTGTATGGTTTGGAAGTTGGGTCTGGCTTGAGAATTGGACACACCTGTCTCATTACTCACTACTTGGGTGATGTTGGGCAAGGGACCTTATATCTCTGCACCGTCAAATGTCCTTGACTGTCAAATGGAGGAAACCGGGGTCTATTCCCCCAAAGTGATTTTTTTTGGTGAGGATTAGGGAAACGGAGACCAGAGAGTAGCTGAAGGGAACCCTCTGTTCTGTCCCCAGCGACACAGAACATCCGCCCCCGTCAGCAGGTGGTGACCTACGGGCCACCCCTTCCACATGTACGCCTTACACTTCCTCACCTCCACCTCCACTCTGGCTCCCGCCATGCCCTCTACCTGGAACGTCCTTTCCTTCCTCTGCATGCGCGTCCTCCCTACCCTCCCGGGCTAATATGTCTTTACCTTCAGGAAGCTTTCCCTGATTCAGAAGTGACCTCTCTGCCTTCTGGAATGTCTTCTGGGTCTCCCCTGGGGTGCCTCTCACTTTCTAGTGGTCCTGCCCCACCCCCCAGCCTCCTTTTGGGCCAGCGCTCATCCCTGTTCAGTGCACAGCCTCTGAGCCTCACCTGTTCGCAGGGTCTCCGGCGTGCCCCTGGAGGTGGCCCCAGGGCCCGGATAACTCCAGGTCGGGGCTGGGGGGAGCTGTACTGGGGGTACGGCAGAGGCCTGGGGTAGCTGCTGGGTCCCAGGAAATGAGGCTGCACCATCCACTGCAGCTCCTGGCTGCCACTCACAGCGTTGACGCTTGGCACGAGGTGGAACTTCTGAGGGATCAAAAAGAGAGGGTCAGGGATGAGGTCTGTGTGGATTGTGCATCTCCCAGTGGACAAAAGCCACACTGCCATCCACCCTCAACACAGTTCCCAGCTCTGAGCGATCAGAAAGAGCATGGTTGGGCAGAGAGACTGTCTTGGTGGCAATCCCTGTGCTGTGTGAATTTGGGCAGGCTACATAACCTCTCTGTGCCTCCATTTTCCCATCAGAGCTAATACTTTTAAATCGTGAATTTCAAGCACTGTCCCAACCACTTTATAAACACTGACTCATGTAATTTGCACAACAGTGGCTTTATTTTCAGACAGGAAAACAATTGTCCACAGACACAGCCAGTTTGTGGGAAGTGGCGTTTGGGTCCCAGTGGCCAGGCTCTGTCTGAGGGTCTTCTGCACGGAGAGGAGGTCACAGCTCCTGCCTCCCAGGGTGGCTGTGAGAATCAGGTGAGAGAATTCGAGAGGCAGGTGCCTCAGCACAGGGGCTGTATCTGTCAGAGGCCACCCCTGCAGGTTCAGGCTGAGCCATTTCTAATCTTAGCCACGTACTGGCTAAGATTAGACCCTGGGAAAGGTATTTCACCCCAATAGGCCTTCCTTTCCTCACTTTTAGCATTGTCCTAGGTGAGGACTACAGCATTTCATTGATGCTGAGAAGTACCCTTTAAGAGGTTCTGAAATCATGGTCAATATTTTGTCCAAACATTGGACAATAAAATATTGTCCAAATCATGGACAATATTTTAAAACTGAAGAATGGTGGGTTTTTTAATTAATCAAGACTTAGATGCTGCAAAACAAGGTAAATGAGGTGCAAATGGCCCCAGGATGCCTGACCCCGTCTGCACTCCAGGTATTACCGGCCAAGAATTTCTTTGAGCTAGAAATCCAAGGAAGGGGCTGAGCAGGGGGCTCGGTGCCGGCAGGACACACGGGCTCGAGCCCTGGAGCCGGCCCTGGGTGTGGGCGCCCAGCCGTCCGGGAAGCGCTTCACAAGCCCAGGCAAGTCCGGACAACGGTGTCCCCAGCCCAGGCTGCGGGGGCCCGGTGGCACAGTGACCCCAGTTCCGGGCCGAGGCACTGCCTGCGGCATCTCCCGCTCGCGAGGTTGTCCGGACCGAGGCCGCTCGGGGGCCAGGAAGGGAGGGGCGCCCCGGGTGAGTCAGCCGCCGTGACTCGGCCGCCGTGACTCGGCGGAACGGACGCTCCTTCCCTCCCCTGGCGACACGTGCTCGCAGCCCCTCGACAGGAAATGGGCACCTGTAGCACCCGCCCCCCCGGGCAGCAACCAGCGCCGTTTGGTGCGGGAAGCCGGGGCGGGGGAGCTGCCTGCTGCGTAACTGCGCGCACGGCCCCGCGCCTCGCGGTCGCTGGTGGTCCCGCTCCGAAGGGGGGGTCAGGAACCAGTCTGCGGGAGCCCACTGGGCTCTACTGCGCGGGGAAGGGGAGAGGGACCGCGACACCCCGCCGATCCCAAAGAGTGCCGGGGATTCCGCCCCCCTCCTCTGCGGGGCCGCCGCCGCGCAGCCCAGACTCAGGATCCCGGGCATCTAGTCCGAGGTGGCTCAGCCCCTCCGAGCCTGCCGGGGCGGGACTAACCCGGTGTCCGGGGCGCCCTTCTGACACAGATGGGACAAGAAATTCCTGGTGGACAGGAGCAAAGAGGGAAGGTAACAGACGGCGGAGGCTGGACAGCAGACGCGAGGGCAAGGGGTGAGCGAGAGGGGCGGTTCTCGGATGTCTGGGCGCCGCGCGTTCCTCTGGGCCGCTGGGGGGCCGGGGGGAGTGTCCCCGGACGGCGGAGGAGAGGCGGGGTCCGTGGCCGCGGTCCCAGACCCCGTCCCACTCCCGTGCCCGGCCCCAGTCTCGGAGCGTGCGGGCGCGGACCGCAGCGTCCCAGGCGCTGTCCACCCGGACCCCGAGCGTCGGGTCTCTCACCTGCTGGGCGGTGGCGGGGGGCTGCGCCGGGCCGCCGTACGCACCGCCGGCCCCGGAGCTCGGTCCGGGTTCCCCGAAGTCTCGGAACATGCCCTGGGCTGGCTGCTCGTGGGGTCCGCGTCGGCGGCCTGGGTCTGACTCACTCGCTCCTCGCGGAGTCTTTTCGTTTTATGAATGAAAACTTCTCGGGCTGAACCACTTCGACTGGGAGGGGGGTGCGGGCACCTCGGGCTCCACCTCTCCGGCCGCGCCGCCTTTTGCCAGTTCGCCCCGAACTTTTCGACCCCTCCTCCAGGCTGGTAGACGCCTCTCCGTGGGGAAAGGGGCGGACTTGGCGCTCCCCAGTCGCCACGGCGGGTCGGCCCCTCTGACGCAGCTGCCCATACATGGTGCAGTTTCCCCGCCGCGCCCAGGTATAGCTGAGGATTCCCCGCGGGTTTAGTACCTTGCCGGCTGCGCCCCGCCCCGCCCGAGCGCGCAGGTGAGCCCGCGGCCCGGCCCGCACCCGGCCCTCTCACCGCCTGACCTGGCCTCGGTTTCCGCATCCGCAAAATGCGACAAGATACTCGCAACTCTACGTTGCCACGCGTGGGAGATAGAAATGAAGAATATGTTTGAAAAGGGTCTGGAATCTGTAAGTGGATGAGAAATGTGACGACGATGATGGTTTTTGCTTGGCGATTATTTCATGCCAGGAACGGCGCGAAGAACATTATCCAAGGCTTGCGGGTCGCGATGGGAGGCCCTTCCACTGCGGTTCATGTGCGCTAAAACGTGAACAAATGACAAACCAGGGTCACAAAAATAATGGTATGTTTTAAATGCTGACGGTGAACAAGGTAATGCTTTGAACTACCCACAAAAACAATGCAATATAATTGGGCCACTCACAGGATAATTTCAGGAGCTAGAACGAGTCTTTTTTCCCAGTTCCCATAAGCAGCTGGAGGCTGAAGGGGACGCGGCTATCACGTCGTTGGCCGAAGGCTATCATGTCTTTGGACACTGTGAGGGCTCTCGCTGGCCGTGCGATGACCAGCCTGGCTTGGAGACAGGCCTGTGTCAAAGGCGACACCATGGCCAAACATTCACGGCCAAAGGCCACACACTGGGGGAGGCACCATCATCATCCTCATGTTACAGGTGGGAAACTGAGGCCCAGAGATGTTGAAAGGAATGGCCGGATGTCACTACCCCGGTCTCTGGAGCTTGTGACCCGGTCAGGGCTGCGGGGGCTCCTCGCCCTGGGCCACGCAGGATTCCTCAAAACCTTCAGAGACACATTAACACTGGGCAAAAGGGCAAAATGTCAGCGCTGAGATGACCACGGCACTTGTCTACTCCTCCTCCTCTGCGGACACAGGAACTGAAGCCAGAGAGAGGCAGGCATCGCCGGAAAGAGCTGCGTGAGCACCCTGCTTTCCTTAGATACCACTTGAGGAGCTCTGGCTTTGTCCTGGCGCAGGAAAGTTCAGGGAGGTGGGGTCCTGGGCTGCCTTCTTTGGGGACAGAGGCCAAGGATCTGTGGGAACACTCAGGTCTTAGGGTCAGGAGACCAGCTGGGCCCTGGGTTCCAGTCCCAGAGGTCTCTGTGACCCTGGACAAGTCACCGTCTTCTGGGCCAGTCCCAGTGGGAATAATTGGGCTGCCCGCTGACCTCATGGGGCTATTATAGGATCAAATGAGATCACGAATGTGAAAGTGCTTTGTAAGCTGTAAAGTACTGTGCTCAGGAGGTGGTTACCAGCCGGTGCCTCTCCCTCACCCTTTCTCCGCTCCAGGCTTGGTTTCTCTAAAACTGAAAAAGAAACTGTGGTAGTTTATTAAGCTGAGAATTAAAGGTGTGTGTGTGTGTGTGTGTGTGTGTGTGTGCGAGAGAGAGAGAGAGAGAGAGAGAGAGAGAGAGAGAGAGATTGCCTGAGACAGTAGTTGTGGTGGCTGTGGAAAGGGCCTGCAGGCTGCAGCCAGCCCACCCCAGGTTCTGGGTTGAATTCCTGTGGGGTTGCTCACCAGCTCTGGGCCCTGGGGAGCCACAGTCTCTTGGAGCTTGTTTCCTGCTGCAACGCAGAGACATACGAGCAGAGTAAGGACATCTCAGGATGTCAGAGAACAGAACTAAAGCTGTATCCATCCTCAGCGCTGCACAGAGTAAGCTGGTGACAAATGGCAAAAAGAAACATGCATATTGGGCCTCCCTGGTGGCGCTGTGGAGCTGTCAGCAGCAGCGATGCGAGTTTGATGCCCAGCCGGGGAGATTCCCACATGTCACGGCAGACCTCTCCTGCCTCTCCTGCTGCTCCCCTCAGCAGTGTGTTTCCGTTGGTCTGCCTGTGCTGCTCCCCGCTCTGTCTCTGGTGAACCCTCTCGCCGCCCCACACCTCTGGTCTGTACCCCAGCTTGTATGCATAAATAAATAAATCTTTAAAAAAAAGAAACATGAATATTAGTGAAAACCCGTGGAGGGGGTGCCCTTGGGTCCCAATCACATGCGGAGATCCCCACCTTCACGCGCACACACACACACACATACACACGCACACACTGACACCTGAGCTCCTTGGCTGAGCTCAGGCTGGACAGGCCCAGGTGACACAGGTGTCCACATGGTGGCCCACAAGTCAGTCATTGCCATGTTCCAAAGACATCACCATGCTCCCTCCCCCAACAGCCCCACACAGCAGCTGAGCAAGGCTTCAGGCCTCAGTGTGTGTGTGTGTATGTGTGTGTGTGTGTGTGTGTGTGTGTGTGTGTGTGTGTGATGACTTGACCCTGAAAGTCCCTTCCTGCTCTAACTGTCGGTGGAACCACAAGGAGGTCCTTTCAGAAGCAGCACATTCCAAGCTCCTCTGTCACTAACTCCTGCCTAGTGGCTGCAGAAACATTCCTGGCCCCTGACCTCACCAGCTCCCTCCCAGGGAGGCCAGGAGACAACCCAAGGGGCTGGGGGCTGGGGCCAGTGGTTGGGGAGTCTGGGGGCAGGGCACATCTGAGAGACCCTGGCACTCTCCTCTGGCAGCTGTGTGAGCCTGGTGCTGTCAGTCTCCCACTCCAAGCCCTAAGGAATCCCTACCAGCCTTTTAGGGCAGCAGTGAGGTTAAAAGGATGAATGAGGCCTCTCGGTGGCGCAAAGGGTTAAGTCTCAGCCTATGAAGCTATCCAGAGCCACTGCATCACGAGTTCAATCCCCCGGCCAGGCCAGGGAGATTCCCACTTGGCGCAGCAGACCTCTCCTGTCTCCCGGCTGCTCCCCTCAGCAGTGTACTTCGGTCAGTCTGCCTGTTCTGCTCCCCTCTCTGTCTCTGGAGAATCCTCTCACCACCCCCACGCCTCTGGCTTACGCCCCAGCTCTTGTATGCATAAATAAATAAATCTTTTCTTTTTAAGATTTATTTATTTTTGCATACAAGCTGGGGTGCAGGCCAGAGGTATGGGGCGGCGAGAGGGTTCACCAGAGACAGAGTGGGGAGCAGAACAGGCGGATCAATGGAAACACACTGCTGAGGGGAGCAGCGGGCGAGGCAGGAGAGGTCTGCTGCGCCATGTGGGATTCTCCCCGGCCGGGGATCGAACTTGCGCCACAGCCAGTGACTGCTCCTCAGTGCTGTGCTTAACCGGTTGCGCCACCAGGGAGGCCCAAATCTTTTTTTTTTTTTTTTAAATGATGAATGAGTGTGCTTTTCACCTGGTAGGATTTATGTGCCCCCAGGACACTGGCGGTACTGTTGGTGTTTTTCAGTTTCCATTCACTTTTTCAGTGGTGGTCTGTTTTTGCAATTGAAATGAAATATGCAAGACTGGCCATTAGCCTTTTCAAGCGTATCCCACAACAAACCTTGTACATTCACAGGTTGGGCAACCACTACCTCTCTCTAGTTTCAAAAGTTTTTTTTTACCATCCCAGAAAAATACCCTACACCCACTCAGTAATCACTCCTGAGCCCTCCTCCTCCCCTCCTCCAATAGCCACCAGCAGCTTTCTGCCCCCTGAGATTTATTTATTTATTTATTTATTTATTTAATTTATTTTTTAAAAGATTTATTTATACATACAAGTTGGGGTATAGGCCAGAGGCGTGGGGTGGCGAGAGGGTTCACCAGAGACAGAGGGGGGAGCAGAATAGGCAGATCGGAAATATACTGCTGAGGGGAGCAGCGGGCAAGGCAGGAGAGGTCTGCCGCACCATGTGGGATTCTCCCTGGCCGGGCGTCGAACTCACGTTGCCGCTGCCAACAGCTCCACAGTGCAGCGCCCGTAAGCGCCACCGGGGAGGCACCCCCCCCCCGAAGGCCCCCCCCCATGGAGATTTAACTGTGCAGCCCATATCATGTTATCAGGCCCTTTTGCTCTGTGACCCTCCATGTCTGGCTTCTTTTCACTTAGTCATGATGT
>PVIJ01023397.1:0-14321 GCA_004024925.1 Scalopus aquaticus | reverse complement strand
AAAGGACTGATAACAAAAATTTACAAGGAACTCACACAACTCCACAAAAACAAAGCCAATAACCCAATCAAAAAATGGGCAGAAGAGCTCAAAAGGCACTTCTCCAAAGAATAAAAGCAAATGGCCAACAGATACATGAAAAAATGCTCAACATCACTTATAATCAAGGAAATGCAAATCAAAACCACTATGAGATACCTCCTCACACCTGTGAGGATGGCACACATTAAAAATACAGGCAACAACAAATGCTGGAAAGGATGTGGAGAAAAAGGAACTCTTCTACACTGCTGGTGGGAATGTGAACTGGTCCAACCACTATGGAAGGCTGTATGGTGATTCCTCAATCTGCTCAACATGGAGCTTCCATACGACCCAGCAATCCCACTTTTGGGAATTTACCCAAAGGACACAAAAACACTAATCCGAAAGGATACATGCACCCGTATGTTCATTACGGCACTGTTCACAATAGCAAAGGTATGGAAGCAACCCAGATGTCCAAAAATAGATGACTGGATCCAGAAGATGTGGTATATATACACAATGGAATACTATTCAGCATGGAAAGAAGATAAACACATGCAATTTGCAGCGACATGGATGGAATTAGAGGGGATCATACTCAGTGAAATAAGCCAGAAAGAAAGAGAAAAATATCGAATGGTTTCACTTATAACAGGACTATTGGGAGGCCGGGTGGGAGAGAGACAATCAGTGGGGGGGTGGGGGGAGGAGGAGGGAGTAGGAGGGAGGGAAGGAAAAGGGCACAAAATGGAATAGAAAAGAACACAAGGGACCATGGAGATGGATCAAGGGTGAATTGGTGGTGGGCTACCCAAGGGGAATACAAAATGTAAAAGACATAAATAACAATAAAAATATATATTAAATAAATAAATGAATAAATAAATAAATAAGGCATGATATTTTTAGATTTAATCACAAAAAAAAAAAAGTCTCAGCACAGTGAAGCTACCGGCAGCCACTGCAGCATGAGTTCAATCCCTGGCCAGGGAGCTTCCCACCTGGCACAGCAGACCTCTCCTGTCTTGCTCGCTGCTCCCCTCAGCAGTGTCCTTCAGTAGATCTGCCTGTTGTGCTCCCCACTCTGTCTCAGGTGAATCCTCTCACCACCCCACACCTCTGGCCTGCACCCCAGCCCTTGTATGCATAAATAAATATTTTTTTAAAAAAGAATCTGAAAGATTCTTTGGTTGGGCTTCTTTGGTTTGTTATGGCGGCTTTCATTCTAGCTATCTAGTCAATCCTCTGCTAACAGTAAGAGAACTCGCTTCCTCTAAGCACCCTGGGGTGGGCTCTCACTGACGGAGGCTGGTAATGACTAGAAGTGCTGGTGGCAGTGGGGACACTTCACTGGCATTCAACCCCACCAGGTCCTGACACCCAGGGTGTGGGCAGTGTTCACTGTTCTGCTCAGCACCCTGCCCACAAAGCCACTCCCTCTAAGGGCAACCTTAGAAATGGGAAATCCCACAGCTTTTCATACTGTTCTCAAGGTTGAGAGGGAGCAGGAAGACCAGAGGAGGCAAGGATGGAGCTGGAGCCAATTAACAGACTCTGCGTTTAGGGTTCTGGTTTGTACAGCAGCGAGGGGCATGTTAATACGCCTGCCAGAAGCACTGATAAAAATCAGGATTATCCAAGTGGATGCCATTTGTCCTGGGTCTGGCCTTTTTATAGCACATTACAGTGAGGAAACTAGAACCACAAGTCTCCAAGGGTCCTTCCCCACTTGTAATCGTCACAGACAGGACCACGCAAAGGAGGCCAAGCAGAGGGGGTCCTCCACCTGTCTGGCCCACTTCCTCCAGTTCCAGAGAAACTCCTCCTTGGATTTAAGAGTTCAGAGGGATTTCCCAACTCTCACTGCTCATTAAGCCTGTTTGATTTTAAAGGAGAAGATTAAATACACAGCCCACAGCCAGATTCCAGATGTTAAGCAAGCCTTCCCTTTGTGGTTGGGGTCCCCTGCTAAGTCGTACTTCTAATTAACATCCAGAGCTGGGCTCTGAGGGGCTGTCAGAGGTGGGAGTTGTGGTAGAAGGGGCGCTGGCTCTGCTCCCAGTTTTGCTGTTTTTATAGTCAAAGATCTGAACCCCTCATTTGGCTTCTCTGGGTCTTGGTTTTTTCATTTTGCCCTCCTGGGAGGAGACTATCTACCAGACCTCCATCCCTCACCAACTGGCTATGAAAGCAAATAGCCTTCTTAAGAAAAACCTACAAGTTCCCCAGAACCCTGCTGCCCAACACAATATTCAGTTATGAGCAGCTTCTGAAACTTAAGTCAAATTAGAAATTCAATTCTTTGATCATACTAAGCCACCTTCCAAAGGCTCAGTAGCCACATGTAGCTAGTGCTTATGATACTGGCCACCAGATAAAGAACAGTGTTGTCTTCCAGAGGGTTCTATTGGACAGGACTGCTCTGGAGCCTCTGTTGGACTTCTCACCATAACAAAATTTAAAATGAACACCACAGTCCTGGTCAAATGCTCAGGAAACGTGTATTTTCATGTCTACGAGAGAGAAAGCTTGCTTTCTGACACAGTAGGGCCACAACCAGGATTTCTTCCACATTCTTCAAAGACTGTGGCAGTTTTTCTTCCCAGCACATAAAACAGGCACTGGCAAGTGAGGGACTTTTCTACCACAGCTTCTCTGCCTGTTCTACTCAAATCACCCTTTCAGGCTTAATCTATTATTGACAAAGTCCTATGTCTAAAAAAAATATATTCTCTCAACAGGTGTGTTAGGTCTGGGCAAATCCTTGAACAAGGGAGATTCCCTTACAGGCCTTTCCAGGCATCAGCCAAAAAAAAAAAAAAGCCTACTTCGAACTATTTAGCAAGACAAAAAGGACACAATCCTCTGGGAACCAAGTGTTAAAAGTGGCCCTAAAGAAACCAGCCTTAAACAGAAGCTCCTCTTATCTGTTCCTCAGAGCCCGAGGATTTATGGGCTCTTGCTGTAAATTACTCAGTTGCCAAAAGAGTAAAACCATGGCTCCAATGTAAATACCTGCTGGTGGCAGTGATTCCGGGTGACACTGTGGATTTCAAGTGGCTGGGTGGCCTTGCAAATGCCTCGTTAACTGGCAACTCCATAGCATTAAGAGGAAAAGACTGGGATTTTCTGTACAAAACTATAAATCAATCTTTTCAAAGACAAACAATAGAACAATTCACAAAATGTGTGATTGGGGGAGATGGCGGGGTGGAGTCAGCAAATCGAGGCAGGAGAAACTGAGAAGCCTTGGAGATCGTGGGCAAGAGATTTTCCTGGCTCGGGTACGTGAGGGTATCTTGAATTTGGCCATTTCCATTCTGCCCAACATTTGTTTATCCATTCTTCCAGACCATTCTTCCAGATGGTGTGGTCCTGGGTGTGTGTGTGTGTGTGTGTGTGTGTGTGTGTGTGTGTGCGCGCACGCGTGCCATCTGCAGTGATGGTCTCTGTTCAGCTTCCTATCCCTCACAAAACTTATTCACAAGATGCCCAGGCAGGTAAAATCAGTCAAATTTACTGACTTCTCTCAGTGACTGATTTAGTGTGAGGAAAAACTGTTATCATCAACAGTTATTGATGAGTACACAGGGCACTGTATGAGCAAGCTACTAGAGTAATGCTTGGTGAAAACACCCCCAACTTAATTTAACAAGCCCTATAGAGTGGAAACCTGCAAGTTAACAGCCAAATCCACAAGGAGTCCACAACCTGGCAAACCCTCGCCCTTGGTCTTCTCCAGCACCACGCTATTCCCTTGGTTAGGAAAGCTCCCATGGGCACTATCTGCTCCCCCCAGCCTCACTGCTCTAAATGAACCTAAACAACTGGGCACTACTGGTGCCCAGTCTTGGAAAATAGGGTGGTTTCCCCTATACCAGTGTGTTTCAAGGTTAATCTGACCCCCATTGCCCTTTAGCTAAGCTGCCTTTCAAAGCTATGTGTGGCTTGAGTAGGCCAAGTTATTTTATTTTTCCTTTAAAAAAGTCTTTAAAAAACATATAAAACTGACTCCTGAAACCGGAGAAGAGGGTGCGTGTGCAGGCGACGTCTGCTTCTGTGCTGGTGGCAGTGGTGGCAGTCTTGACTTCGTCCTCTAATTGGCAGTTCCCCGTACAGCCAGACTCAATTTTGTCACAGCTATGGAAAAATCAGCTCCATTGTTCCAAAAGAACAATGCGCAATTGATAATGAGCTCAGTGAGAAAGGGAAGCAGGCTCCGAGAGTCCCTTTCTGCTATTAAAATGGTCCTTGCCATCTCAGTAGCCATCTCAAATCTGCTCCTCCATCTCGAAAAGCAAAATGAAAACAGTGTGTGGATTAGCGAAAACTTCTGGGCCACTCCTAATGTGGTCCTTCCATGGACCCCTGAGGTCCCCCCTTCAGAGAGTGTCCCCATGGCACCGGATTTGCTCCAGGCACTTCTGAAGGTGGAGTCATGACTACAATTCCCTCTGCCACTGCTACTTCCACCCATCTGCTGTATGAGTTCATACACTTGGCCTGTCTTGGATTTTTAGGTATTTTTTGGTCTTAATTTTTACTTACTTCTTATTTTTAGACCATCTAGAGTCTACCAAGTCCACACATAAAACATCCACCTTTCAATGGGCTTGTAGGGTATCTAGAATGTAGCAGAGTGATCAATATACACACATCCAAAATAAAATGAGTCCAGCTCATATCAAAATTTTAAGGCACAGAAGGAATATACCAGCCCAGTCACTCAGGAGGCTATCTTATGGCAGGAAGTCTTGCACCCAGGAGATATCCAGGAGACTTTTGCCAAATCTACCTCCTGTATCTGTACCTCTGGATTCCACATGTGGGGGCCCTCAGCTCTAACACAGGAATTGAATTCTACTCTGGGCACAAAGGCCAGAGACGTGGCGAAGGTCTGGGGCCATGGCAGAGCGCCTGCACTTCACAGCACCCTTCACAGAAGCAGTTTCCTGCAGGGAGTTTGCTGGTCCCCTGCCAACCCGCAGTTCTCAGAAGGGTGGAAGGGTGGAAGGGCACAGGGAGGAATTTCTCCAGCTGGCTGGTCGTCAACGCAGGGAGGAGAGAGGAAGGGAGTCGGAGCAACAAACTCAACAAGCTAGGAGGAAGGAGTGGCAGGAAAGGAAGAGGCCCACCAGACGTACATGACCACTTGGCCATGGCAGATCAAACCAGAGCAAATCAAACCTTGGAATCAACATCAGTCTTTGAGTTTGCCTAGGGATACACTTAAAAGCAGATGTGGTGTTAGTTACTGAGGCTATGCAAAGATACTTTCTTTCTGTATGTTATCCAAACTCTCTATATGCCTGCATCTCTTCCTTAATTCCACTCTCCTTCCCCTCAATAGCCAGTTTTCTGTTTTTCATGTAGATCTTCTGGAATCATCAATTCTGTTATATTCATATAGGGAAGCAATATATATTACTTGGCTCACCAGTCTACACTGTGCTTTTCCCTCCATTAAATAACGTCTTCTAGAAATCACTGTCTTCCCACAAAAAGACCCACTTCATTCTTTGCAATCGCCATATATTATTCTACAACATAGACTGAGCATATTTATTCATCCTTTCACTAATGTTTCCTTTTTATTTTTTCCCATTTCAAACAGTTCTGGTATGAATCTATATTAAGATCTAAATAATTCTAGAATGCAATTCTAGAACTGCACTTCCTGGATCAAAGGATACATATAATTTTAATAGAGACTGACAAAACACCTGTGAAAATTCCTTCCTCATCACTACCTACACCTGATTTTACTGTCCTTTTCATTTTTGCCTAAATCCAGCCTCTAGCCTGCCACTGTCCAGACTGGATATGGGCAGTTAAAGAAAAAAATCCCACTGCTTTAATTTTCATTTCCCTGATTACCTGCCAGATCAAGTCCTTTGTCTTATGTTCATTGCCCATCTGAGTTTTTTTCTCCTATGAGTCACCATTTCATCCATTTGCCCATTTTTCTTTTGGACCATTTGCTTTTTTCCCCCTTGTTAATTTATGGGTTTGTATATATTCTGACTATTAATTCATTGTCTGTTCTATTTGTTTTATACATCTCTCTCAGTCTTTTAAAAATTATGCTCGTAGAATTTTCCTACAAATAAGGTGGTGTCCCATGAAAAGCAGAGTGGCTTCCAAACAGTCCATTTCTGCAACAGAATCCTTTCTCGGTTCAGGAGAGCCCCTAATAACAGACAACAGCAGAACTGCTCTGGCTGAGGAGGAACCAGCCTCCTAGGGCCCCACCAACACTCCCGCCTGATTCCAAGGAACTTCTCAAAGCTTCCAAGAACAGCTTAAAACCACAGATTTGGTCCAACCTCCTCATATAACAAATAAGAAATCCAGGATAAGAGCTGCTAGAAAGGTGGGTTCAAGTCTCCTAACAAAAATAGAGCCAGAGGGGCTCTCCCTGGTGGCACACCAGGTTAAGTCTCAGCACTATGAAGCTATAAGCAGCCACTGCAGCTCCAGTTCGATCCCCGGCCAGGGAGCTTCCCACACGGAGCGGCACACCTCTCCTGCCTCGCCCGCTGCTCCCCTCAGCAGTGTACTTCAGTAGATCCGCCTGTTCTGCTCCCCACTCTATCTCTGGTGAATCCTCTCACCACCCCACACCTCTGGCCCATACCCCAGCTCTTATATGCATAAATAAATCTTAAAAAATAAAAGAAATAGGGCCAGAACTGAGGTCTCTATTTTGTTGTTATGAGCTCTGCAGTCTTTAAATTACAGAGAGTAGGTTACTTCCAATTTGACCTGACAAACTCAGCCATGCAGCATCTGATGCATATACTTTCGTCCCTTCAAAGAAAATGAAAGTAATCAGCTAATACAATTAACTGAGATAATTTCACTCAAAACCCATTTAAAAGAACATTGATCACTGCTTTCTAGTTATGCATTGCTGTTTTAACTTCCTGTCTCTCCCCACTAGATATAAGCTAAATGAGAGCAGGGAATCCTCATCTGTCCCTCTTTCTTGTATTTCTAAGATCCACAACTGGCCCTGTCAAATTAGAGGTCTCAGTAAATATTTACTTCCAAAACCTTTTACTACATCTAAAAACAAGCAGGAAATGACTCAATTTGCTTAAAAAATTTCAGCAGCATCTGTCAGTCTAACTTGCGCTAGACCAGCCATCCATTAGCAAGTGGCGTTAAGAAGTGGGGTGCCAGCAGCACCATCAGGATCTGGATAACTGAAATGGAATTATTTCAGCAGCCAGGCTGCTGAAAACACATGACCACTCTCCCCCTCCTTCCCTTTTATGGAATTCCTCGGGCTTCTGGTGGTCAGGCCTGTGCTTTTAGGACTTCAGGAGTTGAAGGCCCCTTTGCGCAAACCTCAGCAGAGATGGGGCAGCCCAAGTCAGCTGTGCTGCTTTCCAGGCTCTCTGGTCTCACTGGCTGCAGTTCTAGTGACCAACTCTGGGGATCGTAAAGGGCAACCAAATGGGAGGCGAGGCAGGCGAACCTCTGCAAGCTGACACAGGAACAGGCCTACACCTTATAGCTCTCAGGGTTTTTGTCAATGTCTGTGTGTTGCTTAGCATCATGTCACACAAGGAATGCAGCTCCTGGAGTTTATTTTGTTCTATCAGTGGAGATGGTATGCAGAGCTGTCAACTTTTAGGATGGGCTTTAGCATGCCCAGAAGGAGGCATCCCTGAGTCAGACTAAACATTATTAGGTATGAGGAAATGGGATGACATGAGCCAGCATTATTAAAAATACATTCCTGAGAGAATAACCCTAATTTACAGAATAAGTCAAATCCAATCATAATAGCAACTATTAGACATGGGTCTTAGAACTCCTAGATGACAAGGGGAAAGATTCATGGAACCTTCAGTTAAATGCCAGCCTGCTGATTAAAGACTCCAGCCCTAATCCAAGGCCAGGAACCATTTTCTATCTCTGTCTACCTTGTAGGAGCTTTTGTTTACTCGACTCAGTGGCAGGGACATTCATAGCTTCCACTTGCTCCAGGGGCAATCACAAAGAATTTGTTCCGGCCCAGGCCCACCCCAGCAGGGAATAAGGACTGTTTCATACATTAGTTTTCAGTTGTGGGACAATGAATGCCCCAGAGCCAATTAAAATAGGTTCCTGCAGATGCGATTCTGATCTCTGCAAATGAGGGCACTGGTTAAAACCACTCCGAAAAAGCAAGAAAGAGCAAACAGTCTGTTTATAGAATTTTGAACATCTTTGCTTCCTATTCATTTTAAGGAAACAGAAACTGCAGCCGCAATGAAATGCATTGTAGAGCAGAATGCTGAGACACGCAACTCACGTGTCATGGAATTTGGATACATCTTAAAAGATAGAAATGATAGAAAAATGTGTGCCTTCAAATTAGTTAGCAGGAAAAACACTCATGGATTTTAGACTAACATAAACAAAACACCCATTTTCATTCTGGTCTTTTAAGGTCAGGTGCTGCTATCCCTTACTGGTCCCTTGCATAGATCAGAACAAAAGGGGAGGAGGTGGTAGCTGAAATGTAGGCATGAAACAGCAACAAATGAACAAACCAAGTCAACTTCTTTTTAACGTCTTTAAAGACCCTCATTCCTGATGCACCTCGCTTCCTGCTGAGACCAGAAGAGAGAACTTTCAAGTAGAGTGGGTCTCAATCCCAGTCACTATTCTAAAAAAATAAGAGTGTAGGACAATTTGCTGGGTAAGACCTGAGAAGAAATTTCTATTCTTCACCCCCACCTGAGAGCACCAGCAGCAATGATGCCTGGAAGATACTGTGGTCCTCCCCAGGAAGGAGCCCTTCCGGCTTCTCGCCCAGCCCCTACCCACGTCATCCCCACATCCGGCCATATCCAGAGAGCCACAGGGAGCCAACATGGAGCTACCATAGCAGATACTTAAAAACACTGCTAGCCATTTTCAAACTAAACTGAGGTCACTCAACTTCTAGAGGCCCAGAACCTTTAGGGCAAACTATTATAGTCAAGCTCTTTTTTTTTTTTTTAAGATTTTTTTTTTTTATTTGTACATACAAGCTGGGGTACAGGCCAGAGGCGTGGGGCGGCGAGAGGGTTCACCAGAGACAGAGTGGGGAGCAGAACAGGCAGATCAGAGTACACTGCTGAGGGGAGCAGCGGGCGAGGCAGGAGAGGTCTGCCGCACCATGTGGGATTCTCCCCGGCCGGGCGTCGAACTCGCGTCGCCGCTGCCGACAGCTCCACAGCACAGCGCTCAACCGCTGCGCCACCGGGGAGGCCCTATTATAGTCAAGCTCTTGAGGTGATCTATGTTGAGGTGCAGAGAATAAGAGAGAAGAACAACTCTCTAAATCCAAAATTCCAGGCAGCCAGCATGGTTGACGGGGACAATGGGAAGGGGTGAAGTTCACTGTTGGGGATCAAGAAAAATAGACACTGTGAGCCATGAGACATGGAGTACCTGTGTCGGAGGGGGAAGCCCTCCCCACACAGGGGCCTGCCACCCTCAGTCCTGAGGGAGCTGGGGTTATGGGGACTTGTTCATAGTAATCTCCTCCCTTCTCCTAAAACAAAATGCAAACCACTTCAAATCTCTGGTCTCTAATTTTTCCCTCAGCTGGACAATAGGGTGAGTCTACGTTAATATCCTCATTAACAAAACAGCCTTTCAGCAAAGTCTGTAAAACAAGTATCTGTGAAACAACTTTCCGTTTTGACCAGCACTGTGATGCTGGGTGTGATCCTAACAGATAAGATGTGATTACGGTGAACACAGCATTTTAAAACAAGTCATGAAAGAACAAAGGTCAACCTTCTGGAAAAGCACTCACATATTTAAACTATTAATAATCCTATGCTACACCTCAGAAAGATTCCAAAGGGTCTAAAGTTTAAGAAGGCAATAAGGATATCTATCTAACAACAGTTAACAATTCCTGAAATCTTAAACCCATTGAAGCCTTATACCCCAAGAGTAGATAGACAACACCCCCATTTTAAAGAAACCTAAGGCACAGATGATAGCTTTTAAGGTCGTGGCGACGTGATGACACAGGAGAAGCTGCATGGACATTCACATCTTGTAAGATTTGAATTAGAGGCGAGAACTGGTACCACCCAGCTGGGGTACCCACCTCATCCTCATCTCCCTGTCCCCGGCTCACGGCCCACTCCAGGGTGAATTCCTCCTGCACATCCCTCTCAGGGGGATTTGTGGCTTGTGGGTCATGGTGTGACTGTAAAGTTTATAATTCAGCACAGGAGTGAGGATTGGCGGTCAGTTTTTTTTTTTTTTTAAAGATTTATTTATACATACAGCTGGGGTACAGGCCAGAGGTGTGGAGTGGCGAGAGGCTTCACCAGAGACAGAGTAGGGAGCAGAACAGGCATATCAACGGAAACACACTGCTGAGGGGAGCAGTGGGTGAGGCAGGAGAGGTCTGCCGCGCCATGTGGGATTCTTCCCGGGCGATCGTGGAACTCGCATCGCTGCTGCCGACAGCTCCACAGCCCAGCGCTTAACCGCTGCGCCACCAGGGAGGCCCCGGGCGGTCAGTTTTTTACATGTAATTATCCAGACCAACCTCAAAACAATTATGAGTTATTAGAAGGATGCTTTAAAATAACTGGAAACAAAAAACTAAACTCAAAGACCAGGCGCTTTTAGATTAGCAGTAACCAAATAGAAAATATCACCCCAAGAAAAAACTTGACATCCATTGTAACTCAAACTATGAAGGAGACAAGCATAAGACCAAAAGTGCCTTTAGTAAGACTTAGATGAGTAAGATAAGCCTTGGAGGTGGAGAGATAAAGATATTTTAAAGATGCCTATATTTTCCTAATTAATAAGTTTAGTGACATTCCAAAAAAGATCACAATTAAGAGTTTTTGGGAAGGGCCTCCCTGGTGGCACAAGGTGTTAAGTCTCAGCACTATGAAGCTATTCGCAGCCAGTGCAGCACAAGTTCAATCCCCGGCCAGGGAGCTTCCCACACGGAGCAGCAAACCTCTCCTGCCTCGCCCGCTGCTCCCCTCACAGTGTATTTCAGTAGATCTGCCTGTTCTGCTCCCTACTCTGTCTCTGGTGAATCCTCTCACCACCCCACACCTCTGGCCTACACCCCAGTTCTTGTATGCATAAATAAATCTTCATTAAAAAAAGAATTTTTAGGAAACTTGGAAAACATTTTAATATTTACGTGGGAAAGTACAGGTTTGAGACAATTTTGTAAAGGAAGTATAAAGAGGATGGATGCACCTTATCAGATACTATAACACATTAGAAAACTAAAGCAATTAAGACAATGAATAGTGATGTAAGCACAAATTATTAGAATGGAACAGAGAGCCCTAAAGTGATTGATATATTCTGAGGACTACATGGTGTGTGTGGACGAGGGCATGGTGGCCAATGCTCTAGATTTGTGATTCATTTGTAAGTTCTTAAGTTTTTCTCTTTAGAGTGATGTAAATATCTAGTTGTATATTTTCCATATGAAAGGCCCCCAAGACACCTAAATATAAAATATTATTGGTAGAGAATTTTCTTAACACAGAAAAAGTAGTTAAAATGAAAGATTCCTCTCACAGGGTCAGATCTCAAAAAGAAAAAAAATGCGGACTACATAGTGCAAAATGCAATATGATACCATTTATGTGAGTTAAAATATATTAAAAATGGGTATTTACCGCTATTACATTGTATTTAAACATCAAAAACTAGACTGGAAGGACACGCACCAGAGTGGAGTCAGATGAGACAGGGGAGGGGCTAAAGGGAACTTTATAACTAAGTTTTTATTTAAACAAAGCCTTATAAGTAAATCTGGCAAAATATTGGTGGCTATTAGGTTTGAGAGGTAGGAATGTAGACATTTGCTCGGTTATTTTTGCATTTTCTATTCAAGTTTTTAAAGAAAATTCTCAAAGTTGAAATGTTAAATGTGGAGTTTCTTCATTAACATCCCTATCAATGACCACAAACTAGTTTCTTAGTCATCTATATTCCTTACTCCTATTCTTACTTCAATACACAGAACATAAATAGGATGGACAAGTAATTGCTGCTATCGGTCCCAAAAGGACTGGTTAATTTTATGTGTCAACTTGGCTAAGTCACGGAGCCCAGATATTTGGTGAAACACCGATCTAATTGTCATGGAGGTAGATTTTATTTTTTTATTTATTTTACGACTTTTTTTTACTTTTAAAGATTTATTTTTGTATACAAGAACTGGGGTGTAGGCCAAAGGTTGGGGGGGGGGCGGTTGGTGGGACTCACCAGAGGATTCATCACAGACAGAGTGGGGAGCAGAACAGGCAGATTGACTGAGATACTATGCTGACGGGAGCAGTGGGGAGGCAGGAGAGGTCTGCTGTGCCATGTGGGAAGCTCCCTGGCCAGGGATGGAACTCATGCTGCAGTGGCTGCTGATAGCTTCATAGTGCTGAGACTTAACCCCTTGCGCCACCAGGGAGGTAAATTTTAGATGCGACTAACATTTAAGTCAGCAGACTTTGAGTACACAGATTACTCTCCAAAATATGGTGGGTGTCCTCCAGGTAGTCAACAGCCTTAAAAGAGGCAGAGTGCCCCCCAAGGAGAAGGAAGTGTTCTCAAGGCAGCGCCACAGAAACCTGCCCGAATTTTCAGCCTGCCTAGTCATGGAATTTGGAGTGGAGCCTTTACTATCCACTTGCCCCAAAGTTTCCTGCCTCTGGGCATCATGCAGATTTTAGACTTGCCAGGTGCCATGATTGTGTGAACCAATTCCCTAAAATATGGTAAAGGGCTTGCTGTGCCTTGGTGGGTGTGCAGTAAGGTAACACACCTACCTGAAGGGTGTGACTGTACACCTCTAAATCTTACACGGTGTTTTAAACCAAGGTTACCTTAAGTAGAAAGTAAATCAGGAGACCAAAATGAAGTTGCAAAGATTAAAAAAAAATTACACACACACACACACACACACACACACACACACACACACACACACACATACACACACTCCCTCCCTCTTCTCCATTCTGTTTCTCTGGAGAACCCTAACATGGGAAGCCCTGGCTTCTCAAGAGTGGCCCACAATTTTTGTACATTTTAAAGGGGAGAGAGGTGTGCTCTAGAGGAAACAATGGTAGGCTAGTTAATGCTGACATGTTGCGATTAAACACCTCCTATATTTATTTTCTAGGAAAATACATCTCGTGGGAAATAAAGTTCTTCAGTAAGGTGGTTCTTGTTAAAGATGTGTGTTTTCATGTGGAAATTTCCCTGCTGGCCTGTGATTCTTCGTTGGCCAGAGCTTTCTGGGGAGGACACATGCCACACGCCCCTGTGGAGGACAGAGGACTGAGGTCTGTCCTTCCGGTGCCAGTGATTTTTCCTGAGGGAAATTCTTCTTGTTTGCTTCACCAAACCACAAGTTGACAGGCTGCCTGAGATTGATTCCACTCCATGCACTACTTCTTCTGGAAGGGGTTCTGCTTTATGATTCCTGCTGAAGCACACCACTGAATGTTGTGGCTTTGTACACAGCTGCACTCACCTTAACCTGCACAGCACACTTCCAAATACAATGCCACGGCAGGAGACAACCCCTAAAAGTAAGTCGGCACTCCTTTTACTAGGGAAGACGCCTCATGGGTTTTAGAGAAAATACATGTGTGCTATTTTAATATCCCACATTTCTGCTCATTTGACCAACCAAGAATATTCAAGTAGAAAGTAGAGTGGAGTTATTGAAGCAATGATTCAAGGTGACAATAGCATAAAAATACTTTCTGACATCAGTTTGTATTTTCTATGTAGTTAGAGGTGAACTAAGGAAATCTCAATTGGATGAGGTAACCCCCAATTTCAGTGCTCCCCTACTAACACAGAAAGAAGACAACTGAATAAATGGACAGTGTGATCAGATAAAAGTAAATTATCTGTATCACTAGCTATAAAAGTTCCATTTGAGATATTAAAAATGGAACATTTAAGATATTTACCTTATGCTGGGAAAATGGACAGCCACATGCAAATAAATGAAGCTAGACTACTACCTCACACCCTGCACAAAAGTCAACTCAAAATGGATAAAAGACCTGGATGTAAGACCTGAAACCATAAAATGTAGAGAAGAAAATATAGGCAAAACTCTACATGACATACATCTCAGCAAAATCTTGAAAGACACATCCCTCAAAGCAAAGGAAGTGAAAGACAAGATAAACAGATGGGATTATATCAAAATAAAAAGCTTCTGTACAGCAAAAGAGACATTAACCAAAACTAACAGACACCCTACCAACTGGGAAAAGATCTTTGCACACAAT
>PVIJ01023396.1:0-14321 GCA_004024925.1 Scalopus aquaticus | reverse complement strand
CCCCCACTGATTGTCTCTCTCCCACCCGGCCTCCCTATAGTCCTGTTATAAGTGAAACCATTCGATATTTTTCTCTTTCTTTCTGGCTTATTTCACTGAGTATGATCCCCTCTAATTCCATCCATGTCGCTGCAAATTGCATGTGTTTATCTTCTTTCCATGCTGAATAGTATTCCATTGTGTATATGTACCACATCTCCATTCATTTTCAATGTTGTCCCATTTCCTTTCCTTTCATCCCATCTCCTCAACATTATTCTTTTCCCTTCTATTCTTTTCACATTTTCCCTATTTCTTTTTCATTGGACTTCTTCTGTCTCCTCATTCTCTTTATTTTTGTACATTTTAATTAATCTATCATCTTGAGTGCCTTTTGTAACTTTATGTTCCTTCCCCACTTTGTCTTCCTGTTTCAGGCATGGCAGTTGGTGATTTTTGTTCTTAGAAAAGAGAGGGGGTGTAGAGGCAGAGACACAATAGTAATAATTATACATTATTATTGCAGGGGTCTTTTCCCTTCCCTTTACCCCAAGGGTTGCACCCAGGGTACACATATCTTCCTAAGTGGAGTATTGTTTCAAATGAATCCTGGACAGCGGGTGGGGTGTCCTTTGGGAGCTAATCCTCCTACAAACCCCCCTAATGGGAGGCTCTCTGGTGTAGCGGAGAGAGCAAGCCTTCTCATTCAGAAAGATTGGTTCAGATTCTAGATTTATCATTACCTATTTCATCTTGGCTATTTTTTTTAAACCTCTCTTGGTCTCAATTCCCTCATCTGCTGTGAGCATCAGATGTAGAATGCATGTCAAGTGCCTAACTCAGAGTAGGTAGTCATGGAAAATTAACTCTTCTTTTGGCTAAGACTTGGCTTATTTTCTTACATGGGGTGGGAGGGCCATGTTCTTATGGGAAGTGAAGCATAAGCTGGGATGATCCATCACTTGCAGGGTTCTTGCATTTGTCTTTAGCATGAATTCTGGTATATTCCAGAAGAGTAAGTTTGGAGATGCTGCCATTGAAACCAATGAATTCTAAAAAGTAGCCATTAAGCTATTGGTGCCTTGTTCTTCCCAATTGTTCCCCACTGTACCATTTATTATGTGAGTATTAGAGTACTTTAAAAATGTTTTCTATTTAAATAAGATATTTTATCATGTCTTTTCTATTTTAGCAAATTCATTTAATTGCTTTTTAGGGGGAAAGATGATAAGTGCCTCTGTTATTAGTAGTATCTTAGTTTTCATTTTTCTGAACTACTAACAGTAACAGACTACTCTTAATTGTGTTTACATTCCAATTATTCTCAACCCAGTTTTTCTATCATCATCTAGATTCTAGAAACTTCATTTAGGTTCTTTTATGTTTAATCAGAATTTTACTTTCTTTGTAGTCCATCCCGTCTTCTTTTTAGCTTTAAAATACGAAATACATTTGCATTTTGTTTTCTTTCTAGTTCTATTTGTTCATCTTTTCATCTAGTATTTCAGGACATTTGTTTTTGCATTTATGTTTGAGTATTAAAAACAAATCAAAACTATCTTCAGTTCTGACATTTACAGTCAACTTTCTTCATTAAAGCTTTAGTTCTGTGATAGGGGTAACATTAATGTGTGTTCTCAGCTGTCCCTTCCCTCACCTTGCCTGCTGAACAAAGTTGTCTTTACTCATTCCACTACGTGTTCCCCTTCCCCCATCCTCTCTTCCAAGTTTTCAGTCAGATTCTCAGGCTTTGAGGGATATGGGAAAAGCAGAGGGGTGACAGACAGAGAGAGGGTGGGGAGGGAGGGAGAGAGGCTCAAAGATGAAAGGAGGGAGAGATTAGAGCCTGTGTCAATAGCAAGGAAGTGTGAGACTTGTGGGACTCAGCAAAGTGAGAAAAGGCAAACTGGGGGAAGTGTAGATATCGAACGAATATAAATTGGATCACGATGGGACAGACTTCTCCAATACTATTTCTTTGAATATACTGCCATTGCTGAGATGGGTCTATGTTGGTTTATTATTTGAGTTACATCTAAACTATTAACTCATACTATGTATTTCATTTGTTTAAATAAATGAGAGCCATTACCCTCTCTCTGTCACTGACCAATTAACCTAAGTCCTCTTTTGTCTCCCTTTTATCAGTCCTTTTCAAGGCTGCTACTGCTGCTATTCTAGCTCCTATCTTTTATCAAGAGAGTAGCCTCTTCAGTAGCACCCCTCCTTCAATCTGGTTCCCTTTTTTGACTGTACACTCTGCTATAGAGTTAACTTTCTAAAATGTTTGGACTGGGTCTCCTTGGTGGTGCAACGGGTTAAGCACAGTCCTGTGGAGCTGTCAGCAGCTGAGGTGCAAGTTCGATGCCAGGCCAGGGAGATTCTCACATGGCGCAGCAGACCTCTCCTGCCTCGCCCGCTGCTCCCCTCAGCAGTGTACTTCAGTTGATCTGCCTGTTCTGCTCCCCACTCTGTCTCTGGTGAATCCACTCACCACCCCACACCTCCAGCCTGCACCCCAGCTTGTATGCATAAATAAATAAATCTTTAAAAAATTATCAAAAATAAATAAAATATTCGGACTCCTTGATCTCCTTTGCATGGCCTAGGGTCTGGCCACCCATCTTCTGCCTCTTGTCCCTTAATCTAGCTCCTCTGCTCTCCCTTCTGTACTCAGCCTTTGGCCACATAGAACAACTTGCTGGAGACCCTGATTAAGATACACAACTGTGCTCCTGTAACTTTGTATGTGCTATTCCCTCTGTAGAGACTGCCCTTCCCTACTGTCCACATGTGCAGTTCTTTCTCCGTCTCTCAGCCTTAAGGACCCATTTCATGTCACCTCTACTGTGATGCCTTCTTGATGCCTTCAGGTGATCTGGGACTTCCTTGTCCTTCTGGGGCATTTTCAAATCCCTTTTAGACAGCCATATTACTCATTGTGTCCTTACCTGGAGTGTGGAGGGGATTTTGTGGCAGTTCAGGAGATAATGGTTAACTTGTAGCTTCTGGAGCTATGCAGCTTGAGTTCTAATTTCATTTGTCCTTATCTCTTACTTTGACCTTGGGTAAATTACTTAACCCCCTAAACCTCAACTTCTATAAAACAAGGATCACAATATTACCTACTTTATAGATGTGTTATGAATAGTAAATGTGTTGAGTGTCCATTATAACTGCTCTGTCAAGGTTATTTTCACTTATCTTTGAATTCTCAGAGCCTAGCACAGTGCCTGACACATAGCAGGCACTCAGCAATGTGGACTGAATGAAATTTTAGCAATATTATTGTGTTTTCCCTAATGGCTTTTAGCTTTATAGTTGACCCTTGAACAATGGGGGTGGGGGTTAAGGACACCAAACCCCCACACATTGAAAATGGTTGTATAATTTTGGCTCTCCAAAAACTTAACTCTAAGAGCCTGCTGTTGCCCAGAAGCCTTATTGATAACATAGTTGATTCACAAAATATTTTGCATATTGTATGTATTACATACTATATTCTTTTCTTTTTTTATTGAGGTAACATTACTATTATGTTTTAGGAGTACAGATGGCCACCTCTTCAAATGTCTGTTACCACATCATGCCTACTACCAAAGTACCAATAAACCTCCACCCCAGTCCATTATATTCTTACAATAAAAGTAAGCTAGAGACATGAAAATGTTAAAGAATAAGAGAAACTATTTACAGTACAATACTGTATCTATACCATACATATACATCATCTGTTTACCAAAAAAAAATCCATGTATAAACAGATCCACACAATTCAAACCCATTTTGTTCAAGGGTGAACTGTATTTCCAATGCATTATAATTATTTTGAGATACCACACTCTGTTTTGTAGTTATTTGTGATACTCTAATCTCCCTTACTTGACTGTATAGTCCTTGTAGCTGGAGATTATTTTGAGTGTTGTATCCACCACATAGTGCTTTGATCTTAGCAGGTGCTGTGTAACTGTGTTGATCTGGATTACTTTGCTTTTGATAAAGGAGCCTTTCCATATCAGGTATCTGTTTTATGATCTTAGCTGCTGATGCACTTGTGGGAAGTAAATAACATACTTTGAAATCAGTAGGGTAATCCAGTGTACTGGGGAGTCCAGTTTATAGGGTAAATACTAGAATTATAGGAAGCATTCTTTTGCTTGGAGAACATACAAGGTATTTAATGTCTAGTATAACATGAAAAGGTATCTTTCTCCTGACTCTTTTGGGTAGAATCCAGGCTTTTAAAATACCTAATATTTCAGAATTAATGGCATGGAGGTTCTTGCATCATTCTGAATATATATATATATATATATATATATATATATATATATATATATATATATATATATATATATATATATGTATATATTTGATACAGGGCTTCCCTGGTGGTGCAGGGGTTAGTCTCAGTACTATCAGGCTATCGCCAGCCACTGCAGCATGAGTTCAATCCCCGGCTAGGGAGCTGACCCACATGGCGCAGCAGACCTCTCCTATCTGGCCCGCTGCTCCCCATCAACAGTGTTTTTTAGTGTATCTGCCTGTTCTGCTCCCCACTCTGTCTCTGGTGAATCCTCTCACCCCCACACCTCTGGCCTACACCCCAGTTCTTATATGAATAAATAAATAAAATATTTAAGAAAGATATTTGATACATATGTATATCTTACTAAATATTTTCCTTTGTATTGTGGGTACTTTTTTTCTTTAACATTGAATATTTGAATCTTCAGTTTTCTCTATTCAATTTGTGAAACTCCGTGATTAAAATGTGGTTTCTGTTGGATAGTGTGACCCCCTTCTTCTGGTCCTAATTATTTTTCTGATTCCACTGATTTTAAGCAGTGGCTCTGAACCTCTTCTCTTAGTAATATCAGGTATTTAATTGCCTTGCTCAATAGATTTCATAAAGATGTGAAAAGACTATTTTAGATACAGTTTTGACAGTATTTTTAAGCTCCCAGCTTTGCATCCTACACTGATTTATATATTATTCAGTATTTTTATACACTCACTTTTCTCTCTAAAACTGCTACATATACATAATTTTCTTAATCCTCTAAGTAGTGCCACACTGTCCTGTGGTTAGCAGGACATTAAAAAATGTTGATTTTCTCATTTTTGCTGAAAGATTAACCAGCAAACAAAGAGCTTAAGTTCTTTGCACCAGTTAATACGGGTAATTGGTGGTACAGCTACAAGAATCATATACTAGCATTCTAGTCACATCTTTTTTTCCCCCTTTCAGGCATTATAAAATCAGGTCTTAAGAAGCACGCAAGTAAAAATATGATAAGTGTTTATGCTGTCTGCATAGGTGCATTGTATCTTAAACCACAGATTTAGTAATGAAAATTTGAGCATAAAATACCAGTATAAGTTTGCTATTTTTATAATCCAAAAATTTATTGCAAGTCATTTTTCTGTAATTTGTCTTTTAGTTATTCAGCTTCACTTTATAGACCGTCTTTTTAAAAAAGATTTATTTATTTATGCACACAAGAGCAGGGGTGTAGGCCAGAGTTGGGGGGGGGGGGTGAGAGGAGTCACCAGAGACAGAGTGGGGAGCAGAACAGGTGGATCTACTTAAGTACACTGCTGAGGGGAGCAACAGGCGAGGCAGGAGAGGTCTGCTGCGCCATGTGGGTCAGCTCCCTGGCTGGGGTTCAAACTAGTGCTGCAGTGGCTGCTGATAGCTTCATAGTGCTGAGACTTTTAACCCCTGGCGCCACCAGGGAGGCCCACTGACTGTCTCATGTTTATACGCTAAATGAGGTTTGTGTAACCCAAATTTTCTTAAAATATTTAAACATAGAATACATAAGAAGATAAATATAAACTTATCAAAAGGGAAAAATGGTAATTTGGGGTGAGACTGTAACTTAAGCATTGATATTTAGATCAGCATTTTCACCTTCCTAATTTCAATTGCAATGACTGCAAAATTTTAAAACATGGACAAACCACTTTAGTGTTGGAGGCTGGGGGCATGGGTGATTTCCATTTTCATGCTGCAAATTTTGAAGAATTTCCACTAGATACAGAGCGGGTAGTGAAAGAATATACCAAAACCAACTGTTTCACTTTCTAAGGAAGTTGGGGTCTCGGGCAACTTATAGGGGCTTCCACTTGGCTTGCTTTCACAGGCACAGAGAGACTGAGTGTCCCTAGGAGGCACAGCAGTTGTCACACTGAGGGAGAAGCAGACCTTGTATTAGAGCATTTCTCTGATGGACAGGACTGGCTACACATGCTCTGTTCCTGGAGTGAAGGTCAAATCAATTTATAAAATGTCTACATGGAAAAAATTGACATTTTTCCTGTGGGGGACCATCCGTGACTCCAGTTCCCTCCCTACTTCTTAACATGCTGTCTATCAATTTCTATCCATCATTCTTCCACTCAGAGGAATCAGAACATTAGACTGGATGGTGAAGGGAGGGAAGAACCACCCACCCTGCTTTGGGGAAAATGCCAGCCTGGATAGACTGCTCTTTATTCAGGAATGAACAAAAAAATCCACAAGAGGTTTCTGAACAAGTCAACATAGTATTTAAGAAGCAGAGCAAGAAAATATTTCAAAAGTATGTTTTCTATAGGAAAATGAATTTTTTTGGTCACACTTTACTTTGTGCTTTCTGGTGAATGCAAGGAAGCGTACAAAACAAAGCAGTTTAAGTAAATTCTGTAAGGTGAAAGCTGGAAGGTCAGAATAGAGAGAGAAAAATATTACAGAATGAGACTTGGCAAAAAGGCAAAGGGCGCCTCTGAAGAAGGAAGAAATGCGAGGAAACTAAAAAAATACATTAATGTATATGTAGTAAAGAAAAAAGTTGAAAGTGGAGAAACTGGGATAAGTGATGGAAAGGCAAACCTGAAAATTTTTCCCAAAATGCAGAGGAAAGGGTCAGATATAAGATTAATGAGATAATAAAAGATTGGACAGATGTATGGAGCGCTGACATACAGACAGTTGTCCCTGAAGAATTAGAAATTAGATTAATAGGAACCAAATCAACTAAGTATACCATAAAATAATAAAAAACCACCCAATGTTCTCTACTATACAAAGTAGTATAGTAGAGATCTGTGGACTGAATGCTTACTATGTATGACGGAAAAAAACAGGAGACCAATAATTAGATATGTCCTGGCAATTTTTATCTTAATTGCAAGTATATAACAAAGAAATTAACAAGCATCTAACAGAAAAAGTAGTTTAACCCCCCAAAGAAAGAGAAGTTGACATCAGGGTTTCTTTGCATTCTTAAATGCCAGAAGACAATGAAACAACGTCTTGTAACTTTTAGGGGGAAATGTCATGGGTAAATCATGAAATAAAAAGATTAGTGGGAAACTGGGAAACAAAATTATTAAGTAATTATAAAATATAAATGAAGTTCAAACAGAATGTAAACATTTTTAATGTTTATTATAAGACAAATAATAAACAACAAGAAAATGAGTCCCAAATGCAAGAAAGAAATATAAAAAGGAAAATATATTATTTTCTCCATTTAGGTAGTTAATTAGAAATTAATTTTTGGTTAACACTTGAACTGACAGTATTTTGAAAATTAAACAGAACAATTAATAGAGTTACAATCTCTCAATCAAGAGAAAACTCATCATTTTTATTGTCTTTCTCTAAGACCTGCAAATGTTCTTTAACTCTGTCTAATAAAAATATATTTTTTTTTGTTTTTTAAACTGTGTTTTAAAAAGACTAAGTAAAAAGAGACCGGAATATGAACATTGTATACCTGTGGTGGGATTTTGTGGTATATTAGTTTTCATGCATACAGACATGAAAACAAACACATTTTTTAAAAGTATATATAATTTGACAATCAGGAAAACAAATTTTTAACAGTGCATGTAATTTGACATAACTGCAAAATCCCAATTATGTTGGGACATTAACATAACAGTAGATTTCTAGGTAGAAATTTTAGTAAAAATACCCTGCACCACTTTGTATTTCTCTGTATTATCATTTTTGTATTGTATACATATTAATTTTATAGTGGGAAAGCCACATTCATTAAAATAAAAATCCTATGGATACAGAAGTTATAGGCAAATTTATGTTAGAAAATATTTTGTTCTCCCTGCCCCACAATTAAAAGCAAACTAAGCTTTTAACTTAATGCATGAGAAAAAGGACAATAAAACAGGTATCTGAGAATTAAAGGAAAAATTAATAAACTTTCAAAAGCAGCATTTAAAACATCAGTAAACAATAGATTTGAACAATAAATCTAAGAGTTGCTTCTTTAAAAGCAACAACTAAATTAACAAACTCTCATTTTGCTCAGGAATGAAAACAAAAATACACAAAATAATGTGTTTAAATCACAAATTCAAAGGAAGAAAATGCTCAGCATATGCAAATTATGGAGCAAGATGAATGTTACAGCGAATGTTAATCAGTAAATTGATTCAAGGAGTGTAATGCTAGAATTGGCCAACAACTATGGACATATTAGAGAAAACTGCCCAAGAGCTACTCCGTTGTTAATGTGATTGTCTCTAAGTGGTAGGATCATGGACCCTTTCCCCCCTCCCCACTTTGTGCTCTTTAGTAGTCTTAAAAACCTGACAATTTAGTACACAATTTAAAGTTAGATGTGAAAAAAGACCAACTGAAAAAACAGAATCCTCCCATCTCCCAAGACAAAGTAGGCAATTTGTTCCTTTTGGGTTTTAAAGGTAGAAATAGCTGCCTTTCTGAAATCTAAGTGAAGCAAAATAGTGATGTGCAATAAAAGGCCTGCCAAGGTTCAGGGAGCCTGCTAATGGCCCTGTGACTCTGGGCTGACTAATGGCCCAGGGGTCACTAATGGCACATTGAATTTCTGGATTGCGGCTGTCTTCGTGGCCCTCTGATGCCTCCAGAGTGGCAGAGTAGACACTCCAAGTGCCATATAAATGTATGAAGGCTAAGTAATCATTCCTGAGGTTCAGTGGAGTACTGAATCACTTTCGTAGGAAACTATTTTAAAAGTACCCCAAATTTCGCAGTTAGATCACGAGCTTTTAAAAATTTTTTACTGAAAAGTTGAATAAGTGAACTTCTTTATACTTTGTTCATGAAATCAGTAAATGAAGATTGTGGTGTTTTGATTTAGGCCACTCTGGATGTACTCAGAAAAGACTTTGCTCCTTCCCATTCCTGAATAAAGCTGAATTATGGCAAGGATCTCTCCTGCATGTTAGAAAACATTGCCGAGTATAGTTTATGCCATCAAAAACTGCAGAGGGAGAAGAGCAGGTCAGAAAAGTATTTTCTCTCTATAAAAAGGTAGTTTTCCTTTTGAAAGGAAAATCACAACTATATGTGTATGTATAGCCTGCTCCTCTTGTTGAATGTGTACTTACAGTCTTTGTTCACACCCATTTTGAAAATGCCTACTTGGTAGTGTCACTCTGCTAGGACCAGGTAAACGACATTTTGTTCTCCACAGATCTCAAGTAGTGGGCTCGGCAGTAGCTGGGGTGTGACTCAGCCTTTCCCAAGCTTGGGTTCCTAAGGACCTCAAGCCCACTGAATTGTACTTCAGATTAATCAAATTAATCTACAAGTGACTTTGAGAAAAATCCGCTTGGATATCTGAGGCTCACAAGATCCTATCAAGGGACCTACGAGATCCCAAAAGAAGCAAAAAAAAAAACCCCTGGAACTTTGTACAACTCAGTATTTCCCCAAAATGTGTGTCCACGGACTTCTCTCTTCCACTATCTTTGTCACAAGCTCAGGCCTCCTGTGGGTTGAGGGGCCCACTTTGAGCAATGTCTGCTTGAAGCGTGCATTACACAGGAAAACTTTTGAACTCAAAACACTGGACTAGTTTTTGAAGGTTTTCTGTCTTGAAAAATAATAATTCAATCACACCCGTAACCTCCTTTTGTTCTGCTAAATGTAAATGAAGCACTTCAGCTACAGCTTCCTTACACTTAATACTTTCTTCTCAAAAGACTGGATTCCCAGCAAAATGATATACTCAGTGTTATATATAGGAAATATGATCTATCAAGTTCCTGATGGGGCTTGACCTTCTTTCTTCTTTTGTTATGGATGGCATGTAACAGCAGAACACAAGCCTTTAGTCCTTGTCTTATCTTTACAATTAAAGAGGAAATAGGACATTTCACTTCTCTGTTCACTTCCTAGTAGCTGCCCCCTCCCCCACCCCGCTCAAATGACATCAGTTATTTGTTTACATGGAAAATTCAAGAAATCTTGCTGAGGGCCTGTTCTGTTGCAGGCACTCTTCTAACATCAGGTGCACAGTGCAAGACTGATAAGCTTGTACACTTACAACACAGGGGGAAGATAACCAGGGAACACACAAATTAACAACACAATCTCAACAGTGCTAAGTGCTATGATTAAGTAAAAACAGTAAGCCAAGGATTTTTTTCCTCCCATGTGAGGTGAGCACTATTATAGATTGGGAGGGCTTCTCTGTGGAGGTGGATTTTGAGCTGAGAACCAAATAGTGAGGAGCCAGCTGATATTCCTGGATACAGATAAATGGGTACAAATTGATTTGTTTTTTGAGAGTAAAGAGATTTTCAATTTTGAAGATTGTACTTTTCATCTAATAATGGGACTCTTGGATGAAGGTGTGCTTTGGCTGGCAAAGTTGAATTTCACATCTCAAGTATTTTCCCTAAAATGGGGTTCATTTTAATTTCTCAGAGAGGGTAGCTGTTTGCCAATTAGGCAGCTGAATCTCTTCTCTGTTTTTGTCCTGTGCTTTTAAAGCCCTTCTGGAGAACAGAGGTTTTAAGTGGTATACATCTGGGCCTTGGTAAAAACCAGAGCAATTTGAATGAACAGTTACTAATTTGTACTGGTTATGTTAAGAGCTTTGGAATTATACAAGAGTTGGGAGCTCAGTTCAGATTCAAAACTCATCTCCTCAGTGGTGTTGTAAGGTTAAGATGATTTGGCTCTCATCACTCTAAGTTCCTCTACAGCACCCCCTTGGCACTTTAAGACTATTAACTAATATTTATCTAAATGGATTTCTTTTCAGATGAAATGCTAGCATTGCTCTATCTTTAGAAATACAAAGTTCAACAGTCATTGAATTTAAGAATTTAACAAGTAATAAGGATTATAGAGTTCCTATTATAAACATTTTGGGAATAAACAATAAACTTCCTAGCTCATTTTTAAAACTCACTATTCCCTGCTTGCTTTTCCCCCCCACAAAGACAAGTAGGAGGGTGACTTTATTCATCAACTGCTCAAAAGCACAAGCAGAGAATAGGGGTTTAGACTAGCAAACTTGTACCCTGCAGAACTCTTTGTTCTTCATTCGGTATCCCTACACATTCTAGCTGGGAGAAAAACCTTGAAAACACACAGGGCAGTTCTCATTACCCCTCCTCCCGTCCCATTGCACCCCACCCTACCAGAAGTAGGAGTCTTATGAAGAGGTTTTGGGGAAGACATCCTGTCCTGGTTTTTTCAATTCCAATGAGCTTTCAGAAGATATCCTTGACTTGGGACACAGGAAGCGTTCAAACCAAGTCTGTGTTGTCAGGAGCAGGTCTCCTTTTTCTGGAAGGCTCCTGACTATGGTTCTCTGCCTACAGATTGTACAGTTGCCTGGTGTTTGCACGCAAGGTGCTCAAAGTGTGGAAGAGTGGCTGATTTTTTACTTTGGCAATCTCTCGAATTGTGTGCAGGGCCAGGCCTGGGTGGGCATAGTGGCAAAGGCTTTTGGGAACCCCCCGAGGGAGGAAGTAGGGGGCATCTGTCTCTACGATGATTCTCTCCAGTGGGATCTTCTTCAGAGCATCCCGGGCCTGCCAGGCAGAAGAGTAGGTCAGGACAGCTGTAAAGCCCACAGACATGTTGGGAAAGTACTTCAGCAGGGGCTCGATGACTGGGTAACTGCCAGTGAAACAATGCCTGTGGATCTTGTAATCAAAGGGCACGCATTTTTTCATGATGCCCAGCAGATCTTCATCAGCGTCTCGGCAATGGATCACCAAGGGCAGCTTCAGAGCAACAGCCAGTTGCAGCTGTCTCTCGAATACCCTGTGTTGCCGGGGCACAGGTGTGCTGCACTTATGAGAATAATCCAAGCCCATTTCTCCAAATGCCACAGACTTGGGGTGCCGTAAAGCTCGCAAAATATTTCTTTCTTGCCTCTCATTGTAGTAACTTGCAAAATGGGGGTGACAGCCAAAGGCCCCCCAAACCAGATCATCTCTCAGCAGCTCCTCCCATAGGCCATCCCCTAGCGTGCGAGGATCACAGAAATCAGAGATGCAGCCCTGAAATTCTTTAGGGAAGGTGCTGCTGTAGATTTTTCTGAACATAGCAAAGGTCCCTTTGAAAGACAACTTGGAATAGAGCATGTCCAAGTGACAGTGGGTGTCAACGAAACCCTCCTGGAGATCGCCCTCCGCGTGGCCCCTTGGCAGGGAGCTAAAAGATGCATGTCTTCTCCAAGGATGCAACGGTGTCTCCCCCACCTCTGCTTTCGAACTTCTGGGGAAACGCAAAATATTCTGGGATTGACCTTCCTCTGGGATGGACCTTTGGTCTTTGGACCCGTTTGGGGAGTGCAGTGGAGAGTTGGCAAAATAATCGCTATTCCCAGCCTGGTACCTGTTACTGCCACCTCGGCTCATGGGGGGTCGGTGAGAAGGCTTGGGGTTGCCAGTGCTGCAGTTAGCGTAGTCGCCAGAAGGGCCGCTGTACACCCGAGGCTGGTACACGGCGTGGTCAGTGGTAAAGGAGGAAGGCTTTGAAACTCCTGCGAGATTCTGCGAGCCTGGCTCCTCCTGGGGCACTCTGAAGGTGAACATCTCATCCTCTGCAAGCCAGTCACTTCCTGAAGAGGGCCACGCCAACACATTTCTTTCTCTTTGCATGTGGCTATCTGAACCAGAGTGAGGCCTGTCTGGAAATTTTACGGATGGAGAGTGTTTCTCAAAAACGACTGCCCGTTGGTCGTTAAGTGGCCTCTGACTGGGTTTCTCCTGAGGATTTATATTCACTTTCCTGTCATGGAGGTTGCTGATCTTCATCATCCTCTGTTCCCTCTCACCGCTGACCCCTGAGGTCGACTCTATCTTTCTCCGGGGAGCAGAGGTGCAGACCGCCCCGGCTGGTCTTTCTCCAGGGTTGGGATTCTCTCTTGTGCCGAGTTTTGTACTAGTAGCAGCCCCTCTTCCTCCTCCCCATCCCCTTGATGTCGGTTTTCTTAGGGTGTCCTGGAGGGCCTTTCTGTAAATCACTGAAGAGCTGCCTTCTGGCTGGCTGTCCCTCTGCCTCTGGACCGTTTCTGGTTCCTCGGTCTCATAATTTTGACCTTCACTTTTAGCTGCAAATTCAGCATTCATGGAGTTATGGGAACTCTGTTTGGAATTAGCCTTATAGTTGTAGGCACCCTCTAGGGAAGCCATTTCTTCCAGAAAGGGGTTGCACAGGGCGGAGAGGAAGACCCAAAGGGGATTCCACGGACCAAAGAAGCACCCAAGTGCTCCAAATCAGGGAGTCTTGGGAGGCTGGCTCACCCACACTTGGGCCTGAGGGAAGTTGGTGGAGGGGCTGCCTTGGTGGAATGAGTCCCAGGCAAAACCTCGGTGGCCACTAGGTGCTCCTCGTGGGGCTTTCTGATGTTAAGAGCTGGCCAGCCGGGGGAGGGAGAGAGGAAAAGAGGGGGGCACTCCCTGGGCTTCCAGGTATATCTGCTTTCGTTCACCACAGGAGCCTACCTCGGTGCAGCAGCGGTGGGCCTGGGCTGCTTGAGCGCCTTCTGGCCCCTTCCCCTTCCTTTCACTTCTGCGCCACAGTCCTCAGTGTCCACGCATGTCAGAGTCCTTCCACCAAGTCTGTGATTCCAAAGCACCTCGGCTATGTGGCAGAAGTCCCAGATTTACCCTCGGCTCGGTTTGCCTTGCGAGCCGCCCACGCGCTCCGGGCGGGACGTACTGAGCACTTTCTCTTTCACTAGAGCCCCTTTGGGGGGGCAAGTGCTTCCGGAGGGGGATGTCGGAGCGCTTCCGGGACTATACAGTGCTTCCAGGTTATTGGGATAATGAAGCCCTTGCAAGATGTTGAAATCCTTGAAAAGACCTCAAGGTACTTTGGGAATCTTGCACTGAGCCCCTGAGCTGGGCTTCTGGCTTAGAGGTCCGCCCCTGTAGGGCGTGGGGAACCAATCCCCAAACCCTGGGTCCATGCTGACCCACCCACCAACCCTGCCCCCAGACGTGCCCCCAAACTCCACCAGCCACCCCCCCCCCCAGCATATGGCGATCTATCGCAGCCTCTTCCTCCGCGAGCTGGGGGCCACTGTCCTGCCACC
>PVIJ01023395.1:0-14317 GCA_004024925.1 Scalopus aquaticus | reverse complement strand
AGCGGCCTCTGCCCCTGTGAGGGGCTCAGCGGCTGTTCAGAGGGCGGCCCCCCAGTGCCCCACCCAGCCCGGTTCCTCGGGATCCTTCTCCCTGTCAGTCACTGTGCAGAATGGGGGGGACCTAGGCCCCATTGCCTGGATCTCCGTCTCGTTGCCAACTCACCGCAGTGCAGCCCCCAGGAACAGCCCCAAGCCCCAACTCCAGGGCACGTGGCCACCTCCTCCTCTGCTCCCAGTAATCTGGTCAACTTAGGGTGATGAGTTTCTGGTTCCTGGGGTGAAAGGCCCCAGAGCTGCAGTGACTGCAGGGAGTTGGGGTGGGGGCGGGGGACGGGCACTTGTGGCCACTGTGGCCAGAGGGAATGTGAAGACGCGCCCGATCGGACACGGGTCACTCTGGCAGACGAGGAGAGTAAAGAGGGGAGGGGCGAGGCTGGAGGCGGGGAGTCCCCCAGAGGCCGCTGCAGGCCAGAGACAGGAGGCCCCTCACCAGCTGCAGGACCAGGGGCTCCCAGGCCGCTCCGTCCCTCCCCACGGGGACTCGCGTTCTGGGCTTGCCTGACACGGCGAAAGGCTGGTGGCTGGGCCCCGGCACCCCGCCGCAGGCCTGTTGCTGCCAGCGCCCCTGGGCAGTGATAACACCAGCACTCGGTGGCCAGTGACGCAGGGAGAGGGAGGGCAGGGGCCCGGCAGGGGCGAGGGTGCGGTGTGGCGCATCTGGGCCGGATGGCGGGGTCCTGGGCAGGGGCGCACAGGCACGGGGGTGGGTGGAGGAGGGTGCCAGGGAAGGCCGGTGGCTGCTGGGGGGCAGGGAGGCCCCGCCACAGGCCTCAGTCCCCATCGGGGCAGGCGGAGCTGGGGGCTGGCTCTGGGGCTGGGGGCTCTGGTGGCTCTGGTCCTGCTGCGTCTGGGGGTGCAGGGGCACGGTGGCTGCTGCTGGGCCTGTTCTGGGGATGGCGCTGCTGGCGCCGCGGTTCAGGACGCGGGCTGGGGTGGGGTGATTGACATGTGGCTGGAGAAACAGTCCCGGACCGCGGCGGTCCCTGGAGGGTGAGGGGGGCCACAGAGCGGCAGGCCCGCGGTTGCGGGAGGGCTCAAAGAAGGGGCGACCGACCCACACCCCGGGAGAGTCTGAACGCACGCTGACCAGCTCTTGGGTTTCTTGGGACGGTCCAGTTCTGGGGGAGCCTGCTGTATTTTGGGGAGACCAAGGCTGGGGAGAGGCTCGATGCCAGGCCCAGGTCCCCGGGTGAGGCCGGTAGCCCAGGGGCCATGTCCCCCAGGTCCCCTTCTCTCCCTCTCCCAAACCGCTTCCCGGGCCAGACAGAGACGGGCTGCGCCGGGCGGCTCACGCGTCCCGGGGGGGATTCCAGAAGATTCCATGTATGACTTTGCTCCCGCGCTCCCAAGCAGCCCGGAGTTCCTTCCATAACTAATTCGTCCCGAAGAGAAGAAAAACAGCCTCGGATCGCGCAGCTTCCTGCCAACCTCACGGCCTGGTGCCGGGCGGGGGCCGCGGGCGCCCTGGGTCCTGCCCGCGCCCCCCAGCTACCTCCCGCCCCGTCCCCGGGGCGGCTGCTGTCCCTGCGCTCCTGGGGAAGGTGGCGGTGCTGGCAGCTCTTCTTGCGAACATGGGGCTCCAGTGCGGCCGGGGCCCGCTGTGCCGGTGTGCGTGCCGTGTGTCCTCGTGTGTGCACGGGTGCCTGGGCCTGCCCTGCTTTGTGTGCACACCTGTGTGTCTGGGGCGTGTGCGTGTGCCTGTGTGCACACCTGCCGTCCACGTGTGTTTACGTGTGACTTGTGTTCGTGCGTGGACGGTGCTTGGTCCGGTGTGTGAGTGTGTCCTGCGTGTGCGTGGAGAGTGACCTCTGCCGCCTCTCTCCAAGGCTGCCCGGCTCTCCCGGCCCCGTGTTTGTACAGCTGGGGCGTCAGGAAGGGGCTGTGGGGGCCCCTTTCACTCCTCCACGCAGAGGCGCTTCCTGGTCTCTGGCTCGTCTGCCCTGGCGGAGTCTGAGTGACGCCCAGCTCCCTCCGCAGCCCCGGCGCTGAGCCCGCCGCCTCCTAGGGACCCCACCCCACGTCTCACCCGTCCCGCCCCCTCCTCTGTGCTGTCCAGCTGCTGACCCCAGGCTCTGCCTGGGCAGCTTCCCTGCTGGCCAGTGCCCCTGGCCCCCTTCCTGGATGCAGCCGGGGTCTCTGGGCGCCTTTTTGGGGTTAGCGGGGTGAGCCCTCTGCCTGCCGTCGGCCATGGGAGGGCCGCTGGGGTCCTTTGCAGAAAGAACTTGCTGGAACTGAGCTGGTGAGTCCTGGGTGAAGGGGTTCCCGAATTCCCCCCAAAACCCTGGGCTCACTCGGGAGACCTCAGAACTTTCATTCTGTGGGGGCTGTAGGAAGGTCATCCAGAGGTCACAGCTGGGATCCCACAGGCCTCAGACACTCCACTGAGTCCTAGGGTGCAGCTCCCCCATTCCTCTGCTAGGAGCCTCCTCCTCAGCTGTCCCAAAAGGCCCTAGATGTGTGGGGACCCCAGAGCCGTGGACGCCAGAGGCTTTCAGAGCCGAGCCTGGGTGGAGACAGACAGACAGACGTCTGCGGGCTGGCAGGCCCGACTGTGGGGCCCCCACGGCCTCTGCTCTCCCACGGTGGCCAGACTGGGGCGGGGCCGCCGCTGTCCGGTGTTCTGGGGTGTGGGCCCAGCGTCTCTGGAGGAGGCCAGCAGGACAGATTGTGTGAGCCCTGGGCGCCCCAGAAAGCGGAGCTTCCCCCCACTGTGAGGCAGTGGGGTGTTCAGGCTTTCTCCTTTCAGGGGATCCCTCTTCCTCATGTCGCCCTGCTCCCATCACTCCCCCCGAGTCCAGACCAGCTGGAACTCCCCCTCCCCGTTTCGTTGTGGGTCCTGGGAAACCGTGTTAAGAGACTTCCCAGGCCTCCTGGACCCGCCGAGTCTCATCTGGCCCGTGAAACGGCGACAGCCCGGCTGGACTGGGGTGCAGGTGCGGCTCTGCTCCTCGGGCGGGGGAGGCTGACAGCCCTTTCCATCCCCGACAGAAGGAAGACGGCCTGGGGCTGGGGCAGCCCCACTTGGCGCCTGCCTGGGGCCTGGGCTGTGACCTCACTTATAGAAGCAGGGATGACCTAGCTGGGATGAGGGCAGCCTGGTGTGGGGGCCTTCACCCGGTGACCCCTTAAAAGAAGAGAGATTTGGACGCAGATTTACGGGGAGAAGCTGCGTGAAGATCGTGGAGTGACGGGCCGGTGCCCAGCCGGCAGGGTGCAGCTGAGTGCAGCCTCCTGAGTATGTATGGAGCACCCACTGTGTGCCTGTCACGGTTGGCTGCGGGGCTACAGCAGTGAGGTCATCAGAAAAAAAACCCTGCCCTTGGGGTGATCTGGGGGGCGGGTGGGAAAGAGCCCATGATTTATATTGCTTGGAATATGACCAGGGGACTCTGGCAGGACTGGGGTGCACCGGTGGGCGTGGCAAGGGTGAGTGTGGGCAGGTGTGGTGTGAGGGCAGGGTGTTTGAGGTAGGGTCCCCAGCTCTGCATCGTGCCTCTTTGGGTGAACAGTGCTCCGAGTTCAGACAGGCTGGCATGGTCCTGCCAACATCCTGCAATGGGGACGCAGCGCAGCCCGCTGCTCCCCCAGCCCTGGCCCTGTGCCCTGAGTTCTCTTCTGCCTCCAACCCCCGACACCCACGGAGCTGGTTGTGGTGCCTCTGGCTGTGCCCTGTGCAGAATGCCCGTGGGGCACGCCTGTAGACCGCGATCCCTGAGCTGCGTCCCCGCACGTCAGCAGCCCCTTCCTGGTTGCTGTGTGGCCCTCTGGCGTGGGGATGCACCAGCTGGGGCTTTGCCATTCACCATCTGGGTTGTTCCTACTTTCTCAGTGTGTCTTGTAATTTTCGGTTGGTTGCTAGACACTGTTCAGACTCGGTAACTGGCCTTATGCCCGGGGCGGGGTCGGGGGAGGCCTGTCTCTCTCTCACCAGCCTGCCCGTGTGTTCCCCAGGCCTCACAGTTTTGCGCTGAGCTGGGTTTGGGTTTTGTTGTTTCAGGGCCAACCTGAACCCCCTGACTTGCCTTACCTGATGGGCATGGCGCTTCCCAGCATTAGCAAAGCAAGGAATGTCTCATAAAATCTGCAATTCTGGCTTCTCTTCAAACATCAAGGTTTTGGGAACACTGGTTTCGCGTTGCTGCTTGGGCAGCAGTGACTGCCCACTGGGTGGTGTCTGTTGTCTCCCTCCCTGCAGGGCCCCCTGCACCCCACTGCCCTCCCCTCCCTCCCTTCCCCATCCGTGTTTGTTCTCTTCTTGGCTCTTGCAGATGGCTGAGTTTGTGGTGTCAGATACTGAGAGATGTTCAGTGTGCTCTGTTAAAAAGACAGGGAAATATATGTATCACCTAAAAATAAATTTCCACCCCCATGGTTAGAATTAAACCAACAGTCAAAAAGTTTTAGGCTGGAAGTTTCTAGAAGACGCAACTCCAGGAACCCTTCTTTCCGTGCCCGGGGGAGCTTGAGGAAAGCCTCGCTTTCGTGGTTGCCTCGGGCCTGCAGAGTTGGGGGGCCGGAGGCTCCGTTGCCAACAGCGCTGTGGTTCAGGGGTGGACGTGGGTCCCCATGGAAGGGAAAGCTCGTTGCTGACTCCTGGAAACCCCAAAGGGGAAGCGCTGGCTTTCCACCTGCACCCGAGGGGTGGTGTCTCTGGAAGGCTCGCGATGGTCGTGGACTGAGAGGAAGCCGCTTCCCCAGTCTGTGGCCAGACGCCTGGGCAGCAGCTGACGGACACCAGGCGGCTCCTCCAGGATTTAGAAACCAAACTCACTGCACATCTGGATGCGTCTCTTTCCAGAAGAGGGGCAGGGCCTCCCCACTCACTGTGAACCCCTGGAGGCCCCCGGGTGGGAATTGGGAAGGTGGGGGTGGGGTGGGAGCAGGGTGAGCCCCAGGCTGCACCCCCACTCCTTCACACGCACCCTGCAGACAGCGCTGCACTTAGCAAGCCCAGGCCGTGGGGCCTCTCCGAGGTGTCACCTGGGGGTGTGGGCGGGGCTCTGTCCTTGCAGAACAGAACAAAGCTCGTGCCCCGGAGGGCCCGCCTGGACCCTGGCCGTGCCGCCCTCTCCCTGCTGCCCGTCACACCCTGTCTTAGGCCCGAGCACCTACTGATCCCGCTGGACACATTGTGCCCTGCCCGCCTACCCGCGCTGTCTGCGGTGGGCCAGCACCGCCCGGCCCCTGCCCGGCCCTCCCGCCTGGTCTGGAGGCGTCGGTGTGTGCATGTGCCGAGCTGCTGCCCTGGCTCCTCCGGGGCTGGCCTGGGGCTGGCACCTCGGCTTCCCTGGGGCTCGGGCGTTTCCCCAGGGCTTAGGGGATGCACGAGGGTCCGAGGCACGGGCAGAGGCAGCGGCACCGCACCCCTCACCCCGCCCCTCAAACCCCGCAGCCCTGAGCACTCCCTGCCTCCACGTCCTCCCTGCACTGGCTTTGCAAAGAGGTTTTTTCCTTGGGAGAACTTGAGCTTTGGATTCAGACGGGGGAGGACCTGTTTTGATTTTCAAATGAGCTGCTGAAAGGAAGGCAGGAATTCCTGTGCCCTTCACACGGGCAGAGAGTGCCAAGGGCTTAGAGGGCACCGCCTGCCTGTGCCACCCGCCCCCACTCCACACTGCAGCCCGGGCTCATGCACCCGCAAACCCGCCACGCCCGTGATGTGATGTTTTAAGCAAAGTTCTGGTCCCTCAATTGTGCATTTGCTAGGTGTTGCGACATACAGGAAAAGTCTTTGTTTTTGCCTCATTCTGTGGTTTTTACTCTACAATGATTTTATTTCTGATGTTTCCATAGCTGCTTAGCTCCACAAATGATGTAGGCGGTTCACTTCCCATATGTGTTTATGCTTAACTTAAAATAACGACTAGTTGGAGGAATTCATACAAAAGGCAAGAAAGGAACAAAGCCAAATGTAAGAGGTGCATCCTAGCGGCCAAAGAAAAAAGGGAGAGTGGATTGGTTATATCAGTCCTGGGACTGGAGGGGGAGCTCGCTGGCTGCTGAGGGGGTCAGAGCTTTGCCTGGGCACTGGGGCTGAGCAGGCATAGCCCGTGGGCTCCCTAGAGAGGGGCAAAGGCATGGCCACACCACTGGCCTGGACTGTAAGGCCAGTCCAGACTCCTGCCCACGGTTCTGGGCAGAAGGCATCGGGGGTGGGGGGGGGTTGTCAGAGTTAGGGGTCTGGGGAAATCTGGTGGGCAGGGGCTGGGTGGCGCCAGCTGAGTGGCTCGGTTCCTGCTGGGGGTCCCTTCCACCACAGGACCTGCTGGGGACCCAGCCTGTCCCTCCCCCCAGGGCCAGGCCCCTAAATGCAGGTCAGATCTCCTCTGAGCCTGCCCCCCGGAGCTGGGGTGGAACTCCTGGGGCAGGAGTCTGGGGCAGCGTCTGTGAGGGGCGCTGCTGTTTGCAGGGCCGTGCTCTCGACATCGGTGTGCACCGCACCCACCGTGGGGGCCTCTGCTGGCGATGAGGGGCGGGGTTCTGGAGCTTCTGAGCTGGGTCTGAGCAGAGGGACATGAGCAGTGGGGGGCAGCTCCTGCACCCGCCCTGAGCAGAGGCCTGGCCCCAGGAGCCTCAGGACCCTTCCCTTCCCCGTGGCCGATCTGGAACCGCCTCTGCTCCCCAGTTGAAGCGTGGGTGCACCGCCGCTCAGCTCTTCCGTTCTAGGCCCCAGGTCCCCAGCTCTTGCCCGGGAGCCTGAGGGGGCTTCCCTCTGCCTCTGGGGATCGGGGGCCTGGGGTGCAGCCGCCTTGCTGGGCCAGGGCACTCTGGGAGCGCCTGGCACCCGGGCAGCTGGGGCTGCAGACTCGCTCTCCTCGCTGCTGTCGCCCTCCCAGCCGTGGGACAGGAGGAGGCCCAAGTGCTGTCCCCCCGGGCCTGGCTGGAGGCCAGTGGAGCTTCCGTGGTGGCCCGGTGCTGGGGCACAGGAAGTGCTGGCCCGCGGAGGTGGGAGGGCGGGCAGCCGGGGGCAGGGCGAGGCTGGCGGGAGGCCAGCGGCCTCGCTCGTGAAGGGCCCCATTGATGGGCAGTGGGCTGGCGGTCAGGACGCGGTGGCCTTCCTGCTGTCCGCCGGCCCCCGTGGCTGCCGGGCCTCCGGGCCTCCGCCCTGCTCACAGCTGCTTGGCAAGTGTGCCGGCCTGGGTCACCTCGACTCGGAGCCAGCAGCCCCTGTCCGCTGGGCCTGGGCGGTGGGCACATCGCCGCCTCCGCAGTGTGGCCAGGCAGGAGGCTCAGCGCACCCCGGGGCCAGGCGGGCCTGAGGCCGGGTTGGTGGCCTGGACGCCCTCCAGGCTCCGGGGAGACCCTTTGCTGGTCTGGCAGGTGCAAGGTGGCCTCCTCCCCGTGCCCTCGGCCCTCTCTGAGGGGCCTGCCTGGCCAGCGCCGCGTCAGTCACCGGCTGGCTCTGGGCTGCGCTGGTCCGGCCACCGCTCCTCTGCGGCCTCGGCCGGGGGCAGTCCCTCGGAGACCCCAGTGTCCCCCGCGCGGCCAGCTGGCCCTGGGCCTCCCTGGCCAGCAGCCCCGCGCGGTCACAGCCTCCACCCAGGGCGGGGCCAGGCCCCCACCCGAGAGGCCGCAGGTGGACGCCCCCCGCTGACACCAGGGTCGGGGTGCTCCCGTGTCCCGGCCGGCTCAGACGCTCCGCGCGGGGGCTGGTGGGGCAGGGCGGCCTTTGCGTCCCTGGGGGCCACGTCTGGCTCTGGGGGCGGATCGGGGTCCCCTTTCTGAGCTGTGACTCAGAGCGCCCCCCACCCCGGGCAGGGCCGCGGGTCAAGCGCCATCAATAGGGGCTTTGAGGGCCCATGGAGTGCCCGCGGTGCCCGGGCTGGAGGGCAGTGCCGCTGCCCACACGGGGACAGCAGAGTGGACGCTGGGCTTACCATGGGCTCCAGCCACGTCCATGCTGGTCCCAGGGGAGGGAACACTGGTGCTGTCCTCCCGCCCGCCCTGACCCCTCGCACCGGCTGGGGCTTCTGAGGGGACACGGCCGGCCCCCCGGTCAGGGGGAGCGGGAGGAGGGTGTCCAGGCAGCCCTGGGCCAGGCCTCCCGGCTCCCTATGGCGCCCCCAGAACGCAGGAACGAAAGGGAATCTGGAAGTGGGAGTAGACGCCGCGCCTGCAGCGCAGCCTGAGAAGTGGGTTCCGGGGCCCCCAGGCCAGCAGACCGCTGCCCAGGCCCTCCCCACAGCCCTTCTACGGTTGGGCTCCTCAGGGGTGACGCGAAGGCCCAGAGCCTGTGTGTTCCCAGGATGGGGGTCCAGGCCAGGGGGCAGCGTGGGGAAGGGGCCAGGCCTGGCAGGCGGTGGGGCCTCACTCTCGTGGGTGCGTGTGGGTGTCGCTGTCCTTGGTCTGGAGAGGCCAGGTCATCCGCGGGGGACTCGTGAGACAAGAGCCCAGGACGTTCGGAGCCTGGACTTGAGGGCTTTTGGGCAGGGGTGACGGGCTGGGCCCTGGGCTGGGGCGTGCAGCCTGCTGGCCGGCGCTGCTCCGGGCGGGCCGCGAGGCGCCAGGCTGCCGGCCACCCGACCCCGCTGTGTGTCTCTGCAAAGCTGGGCAGTGACAGCCCCACGGGTCAGGGAGGTGGACCTGGGGGGCCTCGAGAGACCCCCAACCCAAGTTAGCGAGGCCCGGGCCAGGGCCCCCGGTCCTCTGAAGCAGGGTTCTCAGACTTTACTCGGCGACGGCCGTCCCCTGGGGTCTTGTTAAACGAAGGTTTGACTCGGCGGGTCGGGGGAGGTGGGAGGCAGTAACGAGCTCCCAGCTGAGACTGCGCTGGGCCTCGGAGCCAGAGAGGGGCGCAGGGCCTCAGCCCTCCAACCCCCGTGCCCCCAGGCCCTGCGGTGGGCTCCGGCTGCGGCAGAGGGCACCGAGTGCGGGCAGGGCCGGGCTGGGGCTCCCGTGTCCAGCACCCGCCAGCGCCTGAGTGTGCGCACCGGCCTGGGGCCCAGCCCACCCCTGTGGGGCCAGAGGGGAGACCCCAGCAAAGGCTCTTTCTGGGCCGGGAGGCGGGGAATCCTGGGGTGAACATCCCCAGGCTGCCACGGCTCAGCGGAGAGGGAAGAGCCCAAGTGCCTACTGCATGCCGGCCCCGCGAGCACAACCTCTACCTCTGTATGGGGCAGCAGCTTTCTCTGGGCTCCGTCAGTGAGGCGCACAGTAGGTGCTCAGGAAGGGTCCGTCACGCTGGCTTGGGGCACCACCTCGCAGGACCCGGGTGACCAGAAAGCCTGCTGCACCGGACGTGGCGCCGCTGGCCGCGCTGTCCAGGCGCCCCGTGACGCAGCCCCCAGGGCACGGCGGCTCTCCAGATGCAGTGCTGAGTCGCCCCTGGCCGGCACCCGGGTTTCAGTGGGCAGAGGCCCCAAGGACGCAGGAGCAGCCTCTCGGGGGCTTCGGGGAACACGGCCACGCAGCCACGGCGCCCTCTGGCCTCCGTGCGCGGGTGGCCGATGGAACTCCACAGTCGGCTCTGTCCCCGGGGCCGGCAGTTTGGGGGTTCGAATGCCGACACGCAGGGTCAAGTCCCAGCCCTGCCTCGGACTCCAGGCGGCCCCTGGGCCGGCGGCCACAGCGGCGAACCACGTCGTCACCCTTAGGTGGCCCGTCCGTGGCCCCCGGAAGCGCCCAGGCCTGAGCGGGGGAGCGCTTGCACCCCCGGGCGTCCCGGACAGGAGGGGGCGGCGGGCGGGCGGGGCTGCCCTGTGGCTGACGCATCGGGGTCGGCAGCGGGGTCAGCCGGGCAGGACCCAGCACACCCTGCCTGCCTCCGGGGGCTGGCGCCCGACTCCCCGACCCGGCTCCCACAAGCCCCGCCTGTCGCGCCCCACCTGGTCGGGGTCCCCCGAGGATTCCGAGCTGCTCTTTCCAACCATCTGAAAGTAATAAGGACGCAGCTTATGGATGAAATACCTTTAACATGAAGCTGTATCCTGCGGTCAGCGTTTCTGTCAGAACATTCTCCTGCTGGCTGGGGGGGCAAGGAAGCCGACTCTCCCCCAGCCTGGGGGACCCAGCCCCCCTGGGCTGGCTCCCCTCCCCCGACCAGAGCCCCTGGACAGGGTCCAGCCCCCGCCCGGGGGCTCCCACTGTTACTGTGGTTGGATTGACGAGTCCCCTCCCCAGAACTGGGCTCACACTCTGTTAAAGGGACCTGGGCCTCCTTCGTCGTGGCAGGAGGCCACGGGGCCGGGGGCCACGAACGCGGATTCAGAGGCAGGCTGCACCCGAGTGCACCGGGAAACAGTGGGGCGGTCCCCGGAGGCCGCTGCCCACTGTGGGCACGGCAGGAGACCCACTGTAACTTGCGGGGGTGGCAGCGTGGGTGCAGGGCCTGGGACACAGAGGTGGCGGCGCCCGCTCTTCTGGTCACCCCGAGGAAGGCTTCCTGGAAGAGGCGGCGCTTGGGCGGCTTTGAGGACGAGCTGGCCGGGGACGGGCGGGGCTGCTGGAGCGCCAGGCGTCCCTGGAGGCTGAGGCGTGGTCTGTGGCTGGACGTTAGGGCGGCCGCGGGAGGGAGCGATGGAGCGGGGAGGTGGGCTGAGGTGGTCTGCCGGGCCGCGGGCCCTGAAGCTGGTCCTGGAGACAGCAGGGGGCCATGGAGGGTTTGGTACAGGGGCGCCCATGTGGCTTCAGCGCTGGTTCTGCGGCCCTAAGCCCAGATCTGTGGATAAAGTCCAGGTCAGATCCAAGGTCGCACTCAAAGTGCCCCAGTTCCTGCACTGTCCCCGCCCCGCCTGCTCCCGCGCTCTCCCCTCCCTCCCCTGCCCCCTCCCCTGTCCTCACCTCTGCACTTGGAGGTTTAGCCCCCGATCCCCTCGATCCCCTCGGAGGGCAGAAGGCAGAGATGACTCTTGGAGCTTGCAGACGTCTCCCAAGTGCATGTTTGCCCCGGTGCCTCCCTCGGAGCCGGGATTTAAAGGGAGGGAGGTGCTCTGATAACCCCAACATCCTGCAGGGAACAGAACACAGAGGGGCTCCTTTTCCAGACTCCCTGGGCCCCCAAACCTGCTGAGAACCAGAGCTGCCTCCTGGGGCGCTTCTCTTCCCGTGGACTCTGCCCGCTGCTCCCCCCATCTCCCCCTCCTCACCCCTGCCCAGGCTGGCCTGGCGCTGCGGGACGGCAGCTGTCTTGGGGGATCGGGGAGCAGGGAGCTGGTTTCCAGCACAAGTACTGGCAGCCCTGTGCTCAGACTGGCCGCGCCTCCTGGCCGCTCAGCCCCCCCCGCCCCCGGCTGGGGACCCCATTCCAGTGAGGCACGGAGGGGCAGCACCCTGGTGGGCGCAGCGGGCGGGTGGCCAGGCTCTCTGTGCAGGTGGGGGAGGCTGGGCGAGGGCTTGGCCGTGGCTGGTGGCTGCCGGGGAGCCTGCTGGGCTGGCCGGGCTGCGCCTCAGCTCTGCCCCCTCCTGGCTGGGGCCGGGAGCGCGCTGAGGTCTCTGGGGACTGGAGTGGACAGTGGCAGCCTCCCGCCCACTTCCACCGCGTCTCACCGTCTCAGACGTGTCCTCCGTGGCACTGACAGGGGGCTGCAGAACGGGGGCCTGCCTGTCCCGGGGAGGGGTTTCCGACCGCGTCCCTGGGAGCACCACTCTGCTGCGGGGGCGGCTGGTGCCCGCCGGGGTGTGGGCTCCTGGGGCGGGCGGAGAGGGGTGAGCTTGGCGCCCTCTGGGGGCCTGACTTCCTGCATACGGGGGTGGGCGTCGAGGGCCTGGCCGGGAGGTCAGGTGAGCAGGAGCACGGGGAGGGGGGACCCCCTCCCAGACCTCCGTGGACGCAGCTGGGGGATCCACGCCTCGGAGGCGATCACCGAACTCGAGCTGGGGGGCTGGGGAGAGTGGGCTGCAGACCTGGTCGCACCGCGGCCGCCTGAGCCCCGAGCTCCCAGCCGAGAGGCGGGTTCCCACTCTGGCAGCGGTGGCCGGATGACCTGTGTGCAGCGGGAGCTTCACACGTGACTGGCACAGGACAGAGGGGCCGGCACCATCGACAAGGCCCTGGTCCCCCCCGGCCCGGGCACCTCAGAGCCCCCGTCTGTCTCAGCGCCTCGGAAACGGGCAGAGGGAGTTTAGGGTTAACTGGTTTGTTTGCTGGCGCATTCTTCACTGACAAGGGTTTGTTAACCGCTGCTCTGGGCCGGATCTGGGGAGCACGCCTCAGACAGGGCTGCCGGGGACGGACGGGCCCCTTCCTGTCTGGAATGTGCTGTCTGCTGCTGCAGAGACACTGAGCAAATAATTGCACAGGTAATTGGTGGCTTTGGAGGTGAGCGCCCGAAGCAGGCGGGTGCAGGAGTCGGCGGGGCCAGGCAGGGAGGGCCTCCACGCCCCCGGAGCGCCGGCCAGGTCGGGGCCACTGTCTAGGGGCAAGCGCACAGGCCCCCGGGAAGCCCGGCTTGCTGGGGTGTTGGCAGGAGGCCCGGGGCTGGCCAGGTGGGTGGTGGGCAGGCCGGGCACCTGCTTGGCTTTGAAGACAGTGGGGAGTCCCGAGGGCCCCACGTTGCAGCATCGCGGCCTCTGCCACCTGGGGGAAGGTGGGACGCTCAGCTACCTCGGCCGCGTGTCCCCTGCAGTCCACTCTCCGTCGCGGCCACCCGTGGGCTGGCGGACCCTGGAGCCTGCCCGCCGCCTACCCTCCCCCACCTGGAGTTTCCAGGGCCAGCGGCTCTCCGGGCCTGACCTGCCTGTGCTGCCCTGCTGGGAATGTCCTTCTCTGGGCCTGAGCCCTGCGGGGTCCAGGTGTGGGTCCCTGCAGGTGTCCGCAGGGGCCTTTGCCCCTGGGGCGGCGTCATCAGGCCCCGCGGGTTTCTGAGTCTTCTGCCTGCAACGCAGGGCCTGGGGTGGTGGGCTGGGCTGCTGGCCGGTGAGTGCGTGCTGGCCGCCCCCAAGCTGACCAGCCCATGGCCTGGGTCGTCTGTACCAGCGGGGAAACTGAGTCAGCCAGCAGGTGCGGTGCGGCTGGGGGGCTCCTGCCCTGTGCCCCAAGGCCTCCTGCCCCGCCTCACGCTGTTCCCGTCTCAGCCAGCTCATAAAATGTTAATGCCCTCATTCATTCTTTAAAATTAATTTAAGAATATTTTATGCACCGCCTCAATCACAGTTGGAAACTGTTTAATTAATCCCCAGTGGCAGGACACCAGACAGCCGCCGTAATTGGTTACAGTCCTCGGGCTGCCGGGCTGCCTCACAGCTGCTGTTTCTGGGTGCGGGCCCCCGAGCGTGAGCAGGGCCGAGGCGTGGCCGGAGGCTCGGAGCGTGTGGCCCCGCTGCCGAGTCTGCAGCCGCCGGGGAGCAGCCTGGCAGGAGCCCAGCACTGCCCTTCCTGGGCCCGCTGCTGTGGTGCCTGCCCGGCCAGGTGGGCAGCAGGCCCTGTGGTTAGCGGAGGGCGTCCCGCCGGCGGCCCGGCCTGCTTCTCCTGCGCTCGGCCTTGCGAACCACGCGGAGTCCGCCGGGAGCGCTGACCCCTCTGTCCTCCCCCAGGCAGCGAGGGAGCCCGGGGGGGGCCCCTTGTCCTCAGCCACGGTCAGACCCGTCCCCTCCCCCAGGCCCTCCCTCTGCAGCCAGAGTCATGAAGTGTCCCCCCAAAGCCTCGTATAAAATCACCTGCCGCAGAGAATGGCCGAGGGGTCGCTGGCGGCCGGCGTGGCGGTGGTGCTCACGGCTGTCCCCCGGCTGCGGCAGGGACGGGCTGCCGCCTCAGCCGTCGCTCGCAGCTGCCACGGGGCGAGGGGGGGACTCTGAAGGCGACGCCTGCTGCCCAGTGCCTGCCGCGGTCTCCGGCCGGTGCGTCTCTGTCCTCTGCCTGGGCTGGTCTGCCAGTGACCGTCCCCTGGGCCCCGTGGTGGGGGTCCGGTCTCACCCGCAGGACCCTGCCAGGCTTAAGTGGGGTCTGCACCAGGCAAACCAGCGTGGGCAGTCAGGTCTCGGGCGGCCCAGGGGCTGGCTGGAGGGCCCCTGCCCCCTGCTCCGGGCGCCTGGGGGCTTGCCGAGGTCCTGGCGGGGAGTGACCCCACGCTGCCTGCCCTGGGTCCTGCTGCGGGGAGGGGGCGCCGCGGCTGTGGCTGGGGGGCACCGGGGCACAGACTGGGTCAGTTGGGTGCCGGTTCCACCCAAGGTCCGGCCAGCCCGCGTGGTCATCTGTCCACTGTCCTGACCTGCGATTGTTGAAGCAGCTTCTCCTTCAGCGCTGCCCTTCCCGCGTGGGACGTGGGCTGTGCAGCCCCGGCATGCGCCTCTGGGCCTGCAGACCCCCCTCTGGCCTCGCCCA
>PVIJ01023394.1:0-14319 GCA_004024925.1 Scalopus aquaticus | reverse complement strand
GTGATGTTGAGCATTTTTTCATGTATCTGTTGGCCATTTGCTTTTCTTCTTTGGAGAAGTGCCTTTTGAGCTCTTCTGCCCATTTTTTGATTGGGTTATTGGCTTTGTTTTTGTTGAGTTGTGTGAGTTCCTTGTAAAGTTTTGTTATCAGTCCTTTATCAGATGTATTGTGTGCGAAGATCTTTTCCCAGTTGGTAGGATGTCTGTTAGTTTTGGTTAATGTCTCTTTTGCTGTACAGAAGCTTTTTATTTTGATATAATCCCATCTGTTTATATTGTCTTTCACTTCCTGTCCAGAAGGATTGCCCCATTTCTCCCTATGGGCTTCAATATTAAAAGTCTTTATTTGAGCTAATAAGTGACATCTAACTTGGGATGCTGTATGGAGTATTTGAAGCTTTCTATGTTGTTTATACTTCAAATAAAGTTTCTGGAATCAAGCATTCTCTGTCCCCACCCCACAATTTGTGAGCAGGGTGAGTATTTGTGCACCTTGCGTATTTTCTCCTACCCTCATCCCTTCACAGGAAGCATCTCCTTGTGGTGATATTTCCTAATTATTAAGAGTATTTGGACGAGGTGCATTTCCCACATGAGTTTCCCAAACTCTCTGCATAACACATCTGGTAGTGCACACGGGCATGTCAGCGTGGCCTCTCTGATTTGCCATAGGCAGCAGAGTGAGCTCAAGGTTGAAATTAGCTTGGGCTGATTTAGAAGCATTTATTTAGCATATGTTCTCTAGGTAAAACAAAGCTGCAATCACAGTCACAAACAAGAAGTAGAAAGTGTTCAAAGGAATGGCCTTTGGTGTGACCCGCTGAACCCGATGGAAGGGTCTGCAGAGCCGGGTGACCTGATATAGCACACAACATTCTGCATTTTGGTGCCAGGATCATGTCGCTTGACTCCTTCATTTCTAAAACCCTTTGATGATCAAAGGAGCCTCTGTTATTACTTTAACATGCTGTTGTTTTTGTCTGAAAATAAACTCATATGAAAAATAACAGGTATGTGGGATTAGGGAAAGGAGAGAATTGTGGAAATACAGGTGGAAACCTCCTACCCCTCATCTGCTTCCCATCATGGTCACTAGCACAAGAAACTTCCCAAACTAATAATATTCTTATTTTAGGGGTTTTGATTTTGTATGGAGAAAGGGAAAGGGTCCTGGCATAAAAAATTTGGCTCTTGAATTTCTGTATAGACACAGTGGTGGTATTTTGGGGCTCTGCTCCTTCCCTTATACCTCAAAGATAGTGTATCTTACATAGGTGCTGCCTTGGGGACCTACAGATCATTTATCATATGGTTTTAAACAGATGCCTACTCTACATTAGGGACTTTGATGCTGTCTTCATCAATTAGGACACTCTCAGGCTTTCAGACATACCAGAAGGCCAAAGGTGTAAGATGAGCCATTTATCCTCCACACCTCATGCCCTGGGAGACTTCAGCTCTCTTCCTATACCTCTGCTTACTGGGTGCTTTACAAATAGCAATAGCCAAAGCAACCCACGAGAGGTAACTGGCTGGCATCAGGGTTCTGGGAGTAACAATCTGTGAATTCTGCTGAGCCTGGTCCCACCAGCCTTCATGCTCCCTCCGTAGTTTCCTGCTCCGAGCATTAACTGAGGTTCATATGCAAACAAAGTTTTCTTCTTGTTTTAAAATTCTTCACACAGTTCTATAACTTTTCTTCTATAATAAACTCAGCTGATAATAGAGTTGCGTTCTTGAAGCCTGGTGAATGTTCATGACTCTCTACCCCAGATTCCCTAATTCTCCTGTCCTCATAGACTCGTCATCTTCTTGGTCTTTATGGGAACTTGAGTGTCTCTAACCTCTTGGACATCGTGAGTTCATATTTGGAGTTCTTGTGCTTGCCAATTGTGTTTCTTAATTTTATAACGCTATCTAAACTGCATATGAGGTTACTTTGGTGTATAAATGTGTTATTTGGGAAGGTTAATAGCTTTTAACAAGTTAATTCCACGATGTATATTTTGAAGATGATTTGCTTTATGTGTTTTCTTGCTATTGAAACTTTCTTCCTTAAAATCTGGATTTTCTCTGACCTCTTTCAGCTCTGGGGCTGTCGCTCACAGAGGGATGCAAGAGAGCACCCGCCCTTTCAGGATGTTGGGGTTTGCTGATACAATGGAATAGTTTCCCAAAAAATAGCTTACCAACTGTGACCTATTTTCTGCCCTTATATACATGCCCAGGGATCCAGATGGTGTGATTAAATATAGCCTCTCCTGGTTCTAAAGGGAACACTTTTCAACATGAAATATGGAGAATTAGCCACATGTTTCCCATTAACATTAATTGGGGGTACCAAGACATTCCCCATATTCTGAACTGCAAATGCAACCCTAAAGCTTGCCAAAGGTCATTTCTTCCATTTATAGACCATCTAGATCCTGGTATTGTATAAGTGCATGAAAACCTTCTTGCCTCAAGCATTTGCATTTAGAAGCAGCTGGACATAATACAGAACTCCCAAGCTTCAGATTGCCATAGAATCACCAAGCGGGTTGCTAAAAATGGAGACTCCTGGACCCCATTTTCAGGAATTCTACTTTTTTTTAAGATTTATTTATTTATGCATACAAACTGGGGTTTAGGTCAGAGATATGGTGTGGTGAGAGGATTCACCAGAGACAGAGTGGGGAGCAGAACAGGCAGATTGACTGAAATACACTGCTGAGGGGAGCAGCAGGCAAGGCAGGAGATGTCTGCTGCCCCAAGTGGGAATATCCCTGGCCAGGTATCGATCTCGTGTTGTGGTGGCTCTGGATAGCTTCGTAGTGATGCGCTTAACCTGTTGCACCACCATGGATGCCCAGGAATTCAACTTTTGTGAATCTGGGGCAGGGCCCAGGAACCTCCATCATTAGGCCCCATAACACTTGTACCATAGTGCAGAGATTGGGAAAAAACATTTCTTCTCTTCAAACTTTTCATTACTCATTTGATGATAAGACTACTAACATCAGCAGGATATGTTTGTATTCAGGATTAAATGTAATCGCATCTGTGAAATGCCCACCACAAATCAGTAGTTGTGTTTTCCTTCTCCCTCTCATCCTGGTGACCAACATAAACACTCAACAGGAAAGGGAAGCTGTTGTGCACGAGTCTCCTTCATGCCATCTTGCTGGCTGGTCACAGAAGACTCTCAGGAAAACAAGCAGGAAGGGCCCTGCTGGTCACAGAGAAGGAAATCCCTGCAGAACAGTTCCCCCAACCCTCTTGTTACTCAAGGGTCAATTATACTTAGCATCTTAGGACTGGTATTCTTGGAGGCAACTGTGAGACTCAAGGAGAAGAAAAATATAGAACATAGAATAGTGGCATGACAGGAAATGTTAATGGAAAAATGGGTCCTTTGATATGTTCGAGCCCAGCTGTTAAGTGATGTTATAAGCTTTCTACAGTGTGTGTCTGTCTCTCTCTCTCTCTCTCTCTCTCTCTCTCTCTCTCTCTCTCCCTACCTTTACTTTTGGCACATACAAATAATAAGGTTTATGGATGAAATAATCTGGAGACCTAAGACTCCTCTAGGTGCCTCAAATAAAGTCTTTCCCCTTCCAGGGAAGGATCTAGGATCTTGTTAATCAGTTTGGTTTCCGCATTTTATATTCCAGTTAATGAAATTGTTTTAGCATTGATGGTAATAGAAGAGACCTCTTCTTTTCTAGTCTATTTTAAACAAATTTGCTCACCTTTATGCCCAGCAAGCCTAACTGAACTGAGTTTCCCAAAGTTTGCTAAATGATGGACTCCATATACAAAACACACACACACACACACACACACACACACACACACACACACACACACAGAAAAAGCTCTCACCCATCTTTTCCTTCCAGAGAGCTTAACAAATACCTTGTATTGACAGGACATTTTATCATTTGTCATACCAGGTCAAGCTATTGACTGATGAGCTAGCTAGCCATGCCTGTTAAACAATTTGAGTTAGTGATGGTAGAAGCAGAGGACTAATTTCATTTTCAACCCACTTGAGGGATATGGTCATGCCTAATGACACAGGAAATCGTGATCCATAGTCACCAACCTGCAGCTTAACCAACATCATTAGCCTGATGAGGAGAGAGTGTGCAGTGATCCAAGGAGAGGGGTGTGGTACAAAATGTACACAGACCCGTGAATGGTTGAATGGTCTCCAATGTGGAGTTGGTAATTGACCAAGCTGGCTTTCCTAACTGTTCCCTTGGTAAATTTTGTCCTAGAAAATGATAGAAGATAAAATGGTGGACACCATACTACCACCCTCTAATTTCCTAGTGTCTAGGAAGAAATGGTGAACTTTTTTCAGTATTCTCAGAATAGTTTCATACTTTACTTTCTCTCCTTGCTATTCGAGGTCTTTACTTCAAACCTAAAGATCACAAGGTACACAGGAAATACAAAGTTAGGTCCTCCTATTCAAATTATTGTGGGCCTTAGTCCAGGAGCTTTAGGGTGATATGATTGTTATGATATGTTGACCTTGCTCTAGGTAGAATTAGCCCTCAAATAGTGGTGGACATGTTGGTCTCAGGCTGGCAGGCTGAAGAGCAGGAAATAGTTATGCAATTTAACAGAAATAATTAAGCACATACAGTGGCCCAGATGAGACATAACAATTTTTTAAATGCACATTTATTTCAAATTAATTTAAAATCAGCTACATCTACCAAATTCTAGAAACTTTCTGAACTCATTCGTCTGGGAAGACAAAAAAAAAAAAATAGAAATTCTAGATTCTTTATATTCTCAATGTTGAAGTTAGTAGTTTATTTGACTTAATATAAGAATGGCTCCTCTTGGGAAATTAATTTGGCCCATTTATGTTAAATGGGTCAAGCTGAATAAACTGGGAGATCTGGCCTTAGAAAGTTTTCACAATGGTTGTTTCAGTGCATGGTGAGATTTTGTCTTTCAGTAGATATTTTTTCCTTTTGCCTGGGACTTTCCTCAGTAAATAATTTCATGCTATAGAAATGTCATGCTCTCAAATCATTTTTTCAGTAATGCATGAGAAGAGGCACACTATAAGTAAAAATTAAACATTTTTCAACAACTAAGCAGCAACCTGAGTGTTAACTTTGAATTACTACTTTTGGACCTGAGGAAAATCACATAAATCATTTAAAAATTGATTTTGTACCTACAGAGTTACAGTCTTTTGATAAGGGCCTCCCTTCATCCCATGTAATCTTCAGGTCATGAACTGAGGGGAAAGAAAGAGTTCTGAAAACTAATATATCTTTTTACCCCATTTTATTACCTGCCTACCTCTCACTAACATTTTAGTTACGTTCATTGACCTTTGCTCAGGGAATTTTCTTTCCATGTCTGTGAAAAAAGAAATTAACTTTTTTCCAAATCAAAGATAAAAGCAAAAAAAAAAAGTCAATTTTCCCTTAAAGAAATCACCTCCACTTAGTGTTTTACTTCTAATAAACAGGGAAGATACTGGAAGGTGGTGCCGAAGTCAGTGGCGTGAATATCATCAAACCTGACTTTGAACCCTGGATATGAATAGTTTTTATTTTGAGGCAAGCTAAGATAAGCCAGATTTTGTTGAAATAACGAACAACTGAAAAACTCTCAGGGACTCAAAACAATAAAGGTTTTATTTTTGCCAGTGGGGCATGTCCATCGCTATCTGCAGGGAGCTTTGTTTCACATTGTATTCACTTCAGGACACAGGATACTAGACAATTCTCTGAAACATCAATGTTTATGGTAGCACAGGTAGGCATGATAGCTTTGAGAGGCTTCCACCAAGGAATACTACTCAGTAATCAAAAAGGTAAACTCATGGCATTTGCAGCAACATGTATGGAACTGGGAGGGATCATGGTCAGTGAAATAAGTCAGAAGGAAAAAGAAAAATATTGGATGATTTCACTTATAGGAGGAACATAGGGAAGCCATAGAAGGGATCAGGAAAAATAAAGACAAAAGTAGCAAGCAAACTAAATTGGAGGCATTCAGCAGAGGAGGGGAAGGGAGAAGGATCAAAACAGGGAAGGGAAGAGCACAAGAGACCATAGTGACAGTTCACGGTTGTCTTGATGGTGGTAATTTTGGGGGGACTACATCTGAGAGGAGAAATCAAACATTGCAAAAAAATAAACAATAATGTAAAAAATATATGAGTAAATTGTTTTTTAAATAAGGTTTCCACCTCAAAGTAACATACCTGTCTCATTTGCATTTCACTAGCTACAGCAAGTCACATGGTCACATCTAACTTCAAGAAAGTGACATTTAATCCTTCCCTAGAGCCAAAAGCTCTGAAAATATTAAAGTTCTACTCCTTTAGGCCCCAATTTTCTTACCTGTAATTTATATATACTGCTCACCTCTGTAATGTGATTTCTGGCCTTTAATGATATATGTGCTCTATCTCTGTTTAAGGACAACTAACACTTATTCAGCTGATACATATGCATCACTTAATATTAACAATGCACTGTATTATTTTATTTTGTATTCCAAGCAACCCTATAACCTATCATTATCCCCATTCTGCAGATGAAACTGATGCTTAGAAAGTTTAAGTAACTCTCTCACAGATCAACTAGTAAATAGTGGAACTATGTCTTAAGTGATCTTTGTCAATTGACTCTCTATGCCTTGTCCTTCTTTGTAGGTTGTTCGAACTTTAGATCATTTACTGAAGTGAAGGGTTGTTTACATTATGGAAGCACTTTGGAGTTGGCAAGACCATGTCATGTAATCATTTCAGTGTTTAAATATCTTACCTTTTTGGGAATTTTAGAGGACAATTTGCTGAGAAAAAATGCTATTGTTGTGATACCTGAGTAACTCTTCCCCACTTCACTCTGTGCTTTCAGATGCGCTTCCTTCCCAAATGAGTTGGTCAGAGATAGCAGGAGAACTAAAAATGGTCAAAATTTTAACAAACCTCATAGTAGTCACATTTGTTTAGAGCAATTTGACCTAGAACTGTTATTTTGAAGTCCAGGCCCACCAGCTCCAATCATAAATCACTACTAGAAGGATTCCTGGAGGAACCATCTGCCATATGCACCAGAAATCAAGAACAGCGTAGCGGGCTAAAAAAATAGTTCTTAAATGAAAAAATTTGCATTATATTTTGTCTTTAAAGAAGACAATATTTTTACCTTATGACTAAAATGGTTTACAAACCAGTTCACCAAATCATATTAGGAAATGTTTAGAATTTTACTCAAACTTTACTTATGACTTTGATAACACGTCATATTGCTGGGATGCCCAGTGAACCAAAGACCATGTTTAGTGGCTAATCTTCACCCCACCACTGGTTTCGGTCATCATCAATCAACTCTCAACAAAGTCCATATCAAATTCTCACTTGGAGAAGAATGGGATCCAGTGGATTAAAGGAGGAAAAGTTTTTATTTGTCCTTTCTTGCAGTGTGCCAAGACCTGTGTTAAGGATGACAACACAGAAATGAGTGGAGCAAACATGTTCCTTATCTCATGGAGCTTGCATTTTACTTGTGGAGCAAGCACTAAACAGAGACTGCACAGAGAAAAATTACATTGCAAAATATGATAAGAGCAATAAAGGAATGACTTCCTCTTACCTGCCCCAAAGCTTCCTTTTATATCTGGCCAATCATCAATTTCTCTTTGTCTTAAGCAAGAATAGATGAGAGGAAAATGTTTGTATGTGTTCAGTATCCCAATGCAAAGACTAAGTTGTATTACTGTAAGAGGGTGGTCCTCAGTAAAGGGGAATGTTCCAGGACCCCACCCCAACCTCAAGCCAGAGAGATCCAGGACATCTAGAACTGTGAATCCCAGAATGCCATCATCACCAAAGAAAGGATACTGAGTACTGAGGGAGGAGTTAAGGAGGGGTTTGGGGCCTTAAAAACAAGACCTGGGAGGTTGAACAGGGGCTATTGTTCGTGGTTGTGGATTTGCCAGCGTTTTCCTGAGTGGGCGATAAGATTCTAACTCAGCGGAACTGGTAGGGTGCATTCACCAATTTATTCTTTATCTTTTTCTTTCCCTTTTTGTAAATAAACCCTTTTATTAATTTTATTGTATGTGTCTGTAGTTGAGCCTTTTAATTACCGTTGAAGCACACAGGTGAGAACCCAGGCAGGCACCCCATTTATATCGGGGTTGCCCTGTAACATTACCAGGCAGTGCCCACTCCCACATTTTCCTCTTTAAGTAATTCATCCACACCTGCATACAAATGAAGGCTTACTATTTTGACATCAGAATAGCATGACCTCTTTCTCTACTGAATGGCTTATGTAAAAACTACCTCATTTTCAGGGTCCACCAGATCCCTTCTCTCAAACTAGCATTGCCTAAATCTCTGAGACACTGGGATTGATGTCACTCAGAACACCTGACTTTCATCACATTTTGTTTGAGCATTTCAACCCTAGTAGAACCCCAGTAAAATACCAATAGAGCAGTTTCTAATGCATTCTGTCAGATTGTGCCCCTGATTAGTATGAAGGAGAAACCTTTCAGCCACCAGGGAAAATAACCAATAGAATGTGAAAGGAGCTGAAAAATGATTGCCTCTGCAAGCACAAGCTGTTAGTGTGTGTGAAGAATACTGATGACCTGGGCTTCCCCTGTTTCTTACAGAAAAGTGGTTCCATGGGGACTTGTGGGTAATTGATCTCGACACATCCGGTGATCACGCTCCAGACTGGCCTTCCAGTTAGTGTGATAGAATGGTCAGCCTTTGAGTTTCAGAATGTTCTCATAACCAAGCTTTCCCAAAGCACAGCAAGAGCCATTTGACCTGGTTCTGTTGCTATCTTCATGTGCTCAACATATTTAGACGGTGAAAAAAAAAAAAGATGTATAGGAGCCCATCTATCTTCCTTCCTGTCTCTTCACCAAACTGCATTCCCAGCTGTGGCTACATTGAGTAATCCATCCTTTTTAATTTGTGGATGGAAATAAGATGAAAAGTTCTTGAAAAAAAATCTTGAATTCTGAATAATTTGCTACATACTCTTAGTCCTGATTGTGAGGGAGAGAAAACTGTATGCCTAGTTTTCTTGCCTGAAAGGGGCCAGATATATAAAATGAGCCACTTTTTTTTCAGAGATTATTGTTTAATAGGCGATCTAAATAAAATCTTCTTAGAAAGGAAAGGTCAATACTTCAGCAGTTCATGTCACAAAGTTAACTTTTGAGTCTCTGGTTTACTGGAAGCTTGAATGCACATTACCTTTCCTTCACTGACTGTGGATATAAGTGATATAAATTTATATATCTGAATTTAGTAAAGCATCAATTTTGGCAAGAGAGACTTCAAAAAGACAGTTCATCTATTTTGGTCTGTACTGCTAATGATTTTGTTTCTGGTCAGACTAGGTCAATCAGGATTGGCTGGAAGCCTGTGGGACAAAAGGATGTTAAAAATTTATTTGATGAGATTGGTCAAGAAGATGATCTTTATCTTTAAAGTTAACACCAAAAACTTTCCTTCCAAAAGCTGTAGAACTTTGGATTGTTCATTCTATAACCGAGATGAGCTTTTCAATGAGCTGGACCTCACCTGGTCCTCCTGTCTGGTTTGACCTTGAGAAACAGCTTCCAGAATTAGATGAATAGAGTGTGGGGAATAATTCACTTATGTCTATAAAGAGAAATCAGAAAAAGAGACAAATAGAATCAAACCTCTTTCACTTTCTTGGGCTAAGGAAACAAATCACTATTAATTTTGTAAATGTTAGATTGCAAGTACATTAAAGTGTTCAGATATAAGTATTGACACCCTAGTTTAAATTCATCCAGAATTTGCTACCAACTTTTCTAGGTATCAGACATAGGACACATACATTATGGTGGGAAAGATGGTTGGTAAAGGTCTTATGTGTCATCCAGTTAAGCTTCAGCTGGAGAGAGGGCCCCCCTCAGCTTAATTTAGTGGGTATGAAGGTAGTGAGTGCCTTGAAAATAAGCTTAAGCCAGGAAGCATGGTCAAGAGGATATTAGAGCTCATTTACTCTGTGTGCTAACTTGTATGATTTGCCATATTTCTGGTATAATGACATTGACTTTCTAAAAATTGAAATCTCCCTAAATAAAATGATTTTTTTTTGTATTGATGATACTAATGACTATCCAAACTCTAACAAAAGAAGATTATGAGAAAAAAATAGGTTCTTGTGGATCCAAAGATTAAGAAAAGAGTAAAGAAGGGAATGGGAAAGAGTTCTCACAACAGGACAGAAAAAAATGACTCTTCAAACAAGGTAATACCTAAATGGTAGAGGCTCCTACTGCTAAATGGATCTCAATGTTGGGACAGCGGTGGGTAGGGCCGTTGAAGTCTGTGGAAATCCAAATCTTAGCTTTTGAGCAGCTGTCTGTTTGTAATGGAAGAGTTCTGCCGCCTCCTCATTTTTGGCAACATTTCAGCTCAGAATATCAGCTGGAGCTATATAGACATGATTTCTCCCACTAATTGAAAAGGTAGATTATGTGACCTTTAGGGTCAATTTCAAAACTTAGCAACCCAGACATCTACATTAGAGATTGCCTATAAAGTAGTCTTTAACACTTTCCTTTTGTCTCATTGCTTTAGCAAGTCTCAAAGGAGGTCTCCTTACAAGTACTTCTCTCATTTTATAAGAATATATCGATAGGACTGTGCCAAATGCTAAAGAAATTGGATTCAGAAAAGTATTATTCCCATTGCTTTTTTAATGGTTTCATTACAGCAATGGTGGACATCCTGAGAAAGCTGTATTTTATATAGGAAAGGTTAAAGTCCTTAAAAGACACTTGAACCTTGCCCAGAACCCCAAATAGGATCTTGAATGAGAGGGATAAAAAGATGATAGGTAGGAGCCTTCGTGCTGAAGACCACATTTTAAGTTTTGGGGCCACTGTGAGCCTAATAACCTAAGAAGGAAATAGGGATTTCAGTTCTTTTATTTCATTTTGGTGTCTGAAGGCAAGTGGCTTCCCAAGCATCGAGAAGAGCCGCTCTCCCCGGCAGTGCCTGCATCCCACCCCAGAGACCTGCTCACTAAGTGAGGGACAAATCGCTCAGCATTTCCTCTGACATTGGAGTTGTCAGCCTTGAGGCAGTTAGGAAAACAGGGGTTGTGATATGAATAAAATGTCACTGTTTAGAAATTTTTCTTAATGTGCTTTTTCTGTGATGATAAATCACAGGCCTGCGCAGGGGATAATAACACAAAATGTTTGACAGCTTTTCTTACAATTGTTTGGCATTCTGTTTGCCTAATTATTGTCAGCATCACCCACACTGGTGAGTTGTTGTTGAAGAGAACGCACGGTGTCTGTCAGTGCATGCACCGCCCTCCTCGGCCCTCTGGGCTCTGCTGTCACTCAGGTGATGGGGGTAGAGCTGATGGGTTATGTGCGAGAGCATCTCACGCATCCTGGAGTCCTGTGTCTGTGTGGAGATGTAGTTGTGCCTTCTGACCAGACAGGAAAACAAAGCAAAAAATGTTGATGGAGAATTTCTGAAAGGTCATACAATGAAAAAGGACAATATAGTTCAATTAGGTTTTTTGACACACTGAAGGAAGTGCAGAGGAATCACTTGCTTTATGGCTATGGATGGGAAAATTATCTCTTTATGCAGTCACCCTGCTTTGAAAGGGAAGGGATGAATTGCTTTAATTAACTTCAGTAAGGACCTGATTGTCACAGGGGGAGTATTGACATAACGTGCTTTGCAGGATCTGATGTGCTCTTAGAAAGAGCGGCCATCCCTGAAGTCATTCTTTCTCTGGCTCGCACTGATGGTGCTCCTCCCATAAACTGGACAGCTTGTGAGGAGGGTCACAGAGGAAAGGAAACAACCAGGGGAGAACAGAGGCCATTTTCATAATTGTCAGTGATATTTTAAATAGCGGTTTCGTTATCATTTCTTAGGTTTCCTCTGATTTTGGCCTATCTCATTTTCCACCGGTAACTGACAGCAAGTGAATGGGACTTAGGGAATCAAATGTCATCGTCTGTTTAGAAGCTGGACATTGAGAATTGCTTAAAAGGTGTTTCCTTGTGGTAGATCTAAAAAGACGTTCTGAAGTGTATGGAAACATGCTGGTGTGTTAGAACCATCTGGTACACCAGAGTCATTTAAAGTGAACTGAAATCTGCACAGGAGTTTTATCGTGTCTTTAGCTAAAAGGCAATTATAAAGATGATAGCAGCCGCTAAGATTCAGGCTAGAAATGATGAATACACATATATGCGTGTATGTTATGTTCATGCATGGGAGTATCTGCACGTCTACACACACACACATACATATACACACTCCCCACCCCCACTGCCACCCCAGCTGCAGGGAGGGCAAAGCAAGCAGCAGAGTGAGGTGTCAGGATGTCCTGTCCCAGGAGGCAGATTGGAGAGATAGGCCCAGCATGCCCGTGCTTGTAGATGCAGGAAACGCTTTTGGTGGCCTCGGGCACCAGCAGGCCTGGGTGTGTTCTGGGAAAGCCCAGCCCTGAAGGAGGATAGGTCTTCCAGCTTCTCTCCAGACTTTTTGTTTTCCCCTGACTGCCTGGTCTTTTAGACTTAGGAACTGTTGAGTGATATAAAAAATAAATAACAAAAAAGTGACCAAGCCCATTTGTACAGCAAAAATGTGCCCAAAAGGTTATGTATAATTTAGGACCAGGCAGTAAAGATCACTAAATATATCCAATAGAGCACTTTAGATGGTAAAGACAGAACTAATTCCATTAGAGAACAACTGAAAAGAGAGTTGTCATTTACATTCATTTTGACTTACTTGTCATATGAATATGTGTGTGTGTGTGTGTGTGTGTGTGTGTGTGTGTGTGAGTGTGTATGGTTAAATAATAACTCTCATATAGTCTAAAATTACTGAAAATGTGTCTTGACCAATGAGTCTTTGTTTTAAAAAACATGAGAGTAGCCCCATTAGAATTTAAGCCACCGTGCCAAAAGTAATTTCATATTCCATAACTCTCCTACCTTCTTCGGTAGAGTTTGTGAAGACTGTGTTGACATGAGATTCAGTTTGAGTGGATCAGACCGATATCATTGGTGTTCATTTTAAGAATCAAAATGTCATAAAAATGTTATGGTTTTAAAAGTACTTACAGAGTCAAAAGATGACTTTCATACAGATATTGCCTGTCACTACCCCATGTTCGTGACCTGTGATGTCCTGTGACTTCTGTTGGAGTTCTAAGTTCCAGCATAGCACCAAGCACAGCTTCCAGGGACCTTCAATTCTGCTCTTCTAGTTTGCAGATGGGGGGCCTATATCTTCACCCTAATTTTCAGTTCCAATACACAGATGACACAAGCTTGGTGCCAGAGACCCAGTCATTCTCTCCATCTTTACAGCAGAAGTTTCTTGCCTCCTCAACATGTTTTGGGGGTTGTGATATTCTGCTCTTAAAAAGCAAGACAAAGGAGACCTCCCCAAACTGTTTCCTCTCGTCACTTAATTGTGCACATAGTTTCCATAACATAGTCCTCCAATTTTAAAGCTGGAAATTCTCACTTTATAAATGAGAAAACCCAACACAGAGAGGTGATTGACAGACCCAATATTCCGTAATTGTCAAAGGAGGCACAGAACTGAGGGTCCCTGAAGCTCAGCTCCTAACATTACTCTCTACTCTATGTCAGCCTCCTTTTGCAATAGAGTTGCTCTCTATACATGGTAGCGGGGAAATGTTTCACATGTTTCCTTTAACTGCCAATGATGCAGGCTAGTCCAATAGCTGGGAGGGCCCATGAGCCCTAGAACATATCCTCCTTGCTGATCCTTTAGTGATCTTTATTGCTTCAGTGATCTTTACTGCTTGGTCCCAGCTGAGGATCTGGACCCCTGCCATGGGCTGCATCTCCAGCTGGTTTTCTGCCTGCTCACAGTCAGAGAGGGTACAGATGGTGAGGATATCATCATTTCCACCATGGAGGTGGGGAGAGAAGAGACACTGTTTCATTTTAGTTTGTTGTGAATTTCTTCTTGTTTGTCATGTTAAAATTCTCTCACATTTGCAGACGTTAACCGACAGCTAGGAGGACAGAATTCTTGTTTCAAGTGCAGTCATGAAGAGATGGCATCAAAAAAAAAAAAAAAACTGTTATTTATCGAGACAGAAAGGGGAGGCAAAAAGGCAAAGAAGGGAAGTGTAGGAAGGCATGGAGAGGAAGTTGGGAGAAAGATGGAAAGAATGGAAGAATCAATGGCAGGACTCAATCCCATACTGTTAATTATAATTAAATGATGTTTTTGCACATAAATCCAAATGTTCACTCTTGATATAATTGTCT
>PVIJ01023393.1:0-14318 GCA_004024925.1 Scalopus aquaticus | reverse complement strand
GATGCGGAGAAAAAGGAACTCTTCTACACTGCTGGTGGGAATGTGAACTGGTCCAGCCACTATGGAAAGCTGTATGGCGATTCCTCAAATTGCTAAACATGGAGCTCCCATACGACCCAGCAATACCACTTTTGGGAATTTACCCAAAGGACACAAAAGCACTAATCGGAAAGGATACATGCACCCGTATGTTCATTGCCCTCACTTTCAACGTCATGATTTGAAGCTCCCTTCTTTTTAGGAGCAGAACTGGGAAGATAGTAGAATGACTGCCAACTCACACAGAAGAGGTAGCATCAGGACGGAGGAATAGGAGTTGAAAGAGGGAGGCCGTAAGATGGAAGAGAAAGAAAAGGGGAGTTCTGTGGCTAAAGTACGGTCCTGATGAGAAAGTGCTAAAACTTTTTAGTGAAGCTAAGAGCCATCAACAAAGTATGCATAAACAAAGTGTATAGGGACAAGTTACAGGGGCTGAGCTTTACATCCAAAGCCTGACCTTCCTTTAGACATAGTAGCGGTTACAGTTAAGCATTTATGAAAGACTTTGAGGTCATGGGGGGTATGTTTTGATCTGGTTAAAGGAAGCGCCAACAGATGCCTAGACCTCTCCCCTTCATGGAAGTCTGGAGGTGAGCAGAACCAACCAGATTATCAGTTTGCTTTTACCTTGTAAATGACTGTCCTTTCTCCTCCAAGATCATAATTTCATACACAACTACTTAGTAGCTATCTTGTGAAGGGTTAATGTCTGTAGAAAAACAATATACTTGAGAGCCTCCCTGGTGGTGCCCTGGGTTAAGCGCAGCACTATGAAGCTATCCAGAGCCACTGCAGCACGAGTTCGATGACTGGCTGGGGAGATTCCCACATGGCGCAGCAGACCTCTCCTGCCTCGCCCGCTGCTCCCCTCAGCAGTGTACATCAGTCATTCTGCCTTTTCTGCTTCCCACTCTGTCTCTGGTGAACCCTCTCACCACTCCACACCTCTGGCCTATACTCCAGCTTGTATGCATAAATAAATAAATCTTTAAAAAAAAAACAACAGTATACTTGAGGGTTTACACTCACAGCCTTGGCATGAAACAGACTGAGCTTGAGTCCCTTCTCTCCCACGTTACCCATGTGACCTGGTGGTACTGGTGACCTTGAGCATGATATTTCTCCTTGTACATAATAAGCTTTCGATAATTGGAAGAGACAATAATAATGATGAAGATTCCCATTATCTTTATGGAGTTTGTCTATGTGACATTTAGGGGATTGAGTCTGAAGGCCAGATTGGGGGAGCACGACGTACTGAAATAGTGAGTTCAAAGTTTGGGGTAAGAGTCCCATATTTGCTGCTACCTGGGTATGAGACCATAGGGCCTATCTGTTCAGAGTACTGGGTTAAATCTTGCTTTGTAAATTCTTGCTGGGAAAAGTAGAAGGAATAAGGTTTTGTTTGAGGATAGGGTGCAGAGGAGGGAGGAGACAGAGTATGGCCCAGATGGCTCCCACTACCAACTGTGGAGAGTAACGCTGCCTCCTCCTCTCCGTGGGCTCTCTAGGGCTAATGGCTAGGCATGTGTGCTGTGAGAGACATCTATCCTGCCTCCATATTTTTCCTCAGGAACTGATACCTGACAGAATAGTAAACTTCTCTCCTAAGCCCAACTCGGAACTGTACTTAAATTTATCTCTTCTGATTGAGAGTAGCGAAAAATCATTTTATGTGCTCCAAGCTGAGAGAGCAGGCAGACTTCATATGTGTACTTGCAATCTATGGAGGCATTGGGATGGTTTCTATAATTCTAGAAATTATGACAAGGCATCCATAAAGGTGAGGCAGAAACCCCATAAAGCAATTCTAGTAGCTTAAAGGAACATTATTTGATACCCATTCATGGAAGTGTGACAGCATTAAAGACTTCATTTAAGTCCTTCATATGGTTGGAAAATGAGTGTGATGTAGGCTGGTGGTGTGGAGGTCCACCACCTCTCCTGTCTCACTGAGATGAAAGCTTCAGTATCTGGGGTTGTTTTAACTTGTCACAACTGTTTGTATACTTGTAAAGAGTGATCAAGTCTGTTTAATTTAAAGCTCTCTTGTCTTAAAGTCAGGTTCTTACAAAATTATTCTTATTAAATTCCATTTCATTCAAATTAATTCAACTAAGGGAATATTCATTGAGTAACTAGTGGTGCCATACTAGGAGTGTGGAGAACATAAGAATGAATTGGCCCCCCAAAACTACGTGGATATTCAGAAATTCTTAAAACCCTATAAGCTATAGGACTGAGGCAGTATTAAAAACTGGACACAGATTGTTCAGACTTGCCCAATTCTTTTCCATTTTCCATTTTTATCATCTTCATCTTCTTCCTTTACTTAACTACTACACTCATTTATTCCACAAATCTTAAGAACTTAAGGATTTAATTGTATGCCTGGCACAGAGGCAGTTTGGGGGAGAAACCTAATGTTCTCATTTATTGGTATAGCTTAGCTTGACAGTTTCAAGAACCCATGCTAGAGAGTTGTTATCAACAAGGGAAGTTGACAACCTCTCTAAGCTCTTCATCTGCACATGGGAATAATAGTATGTATCTCCCCTGACTTGAGGACTAAAGGGACTAATGTGGATAAAAGATTCAGCATATTTCCCAGAACATAGTAGGCACTCAAGAGTTGCTTTTCATCACTAACATCTTTATCACCATCACCATTACCATCATTGCCTACTTTGGAATAGAAATTCTTAGAGTCAATGACATGTGCATTTTAGGGATAACAAACAACCTCTACTTCTCATTGACAAGTTAAGGAGTAGTTAATAAGTAGTCTGTATCAGTAATTAATAAATACTAATCATAAAACACTGGTAAAAATACTGAAAGTTCAGCATTTTCAATCTCTCCTTCATGCCTCAGCCTGTAAGGAAGATTGTGTCTTGTTAGCTTCAATATTATTATCCTTTACAGTACTGAACCTGCCAGATAAAAGGGAAAATGAAGGAAACAAGAGGCCACAGGACTACATGATAAAGAACTGAGACAGAACCAGCATTGAGAGAGTAGAGAAGGTTTTGACATGGTTTGAAAAAGAACATGGGAAATCTTGGAGAAGAAGACAAAGACTTGAAGATAGCTCCTTTTAGGAGATGGAATGAGACAGAGAGAAGAGAGAGAAAGGGAGAGAGAGAGAGAGGAGAGAGAAAGAGAGAGAGAGAGGAAGAGAGAGAGAGAGAGAGAGAGGGAGAGAGAGAGAGAGAGAGAGAGAGAGAGAGAGAGGCCTTAGGGCAGCTCTGATTTCCTAGGCTAGCAATTGGTATAGTCACACAGGGCTCTGGGCTCAGTACAGCTCCATACTTTATTTATTGCCCTCCGATAATTCTTAATAATTTAGAAATAAGGGACCTCTCATTTTCATTTTGCACTGGACCCTGAAAATTATGTAGTCCTGCCTTATGAAATGAAATGATTTGTAAAGTTTCCCTGTGGGAGATGAATGCTTTTAGAGTTTTCTTCAGATTTAAACCACTTTTGGTGACTTGGGGGGGAGAGAGCATTCAACCATGGATCCTTTGACTAAAACTCTAGGCACGGCTCAGACTTAAGGTGGTTCAGCTTCACCCAGTTCCCATAGCAGAAAGCAGCAGCTCTTTCCTCTGTTCTGTCTGCAGGAATCCTCCTGCATCCTTCCCAGTCCAGTTACTCTGCAAAATAAATGGAAAGTCTATAGACATCCTCTAGTGTGTGCTCCTTCCATCACCCTGTGAACAAGGAGAGTGTCTCACTAAAGAAGTTCAAACTTGGGAAGATGCGCATTTCCACTTCTGGGAGGATGTTGTGAAGTGTCACTGTCTTTTTCCTGCCGTTTACATCCAGATAGATGGGCTCTGTGTAGAGAGGATAAAGTGCTGTGAGTTCAACCCATTATCAAATGGTTTCAAGGGTCATTTTGATCCTGTCGGGGTCAGCAGGCTTCCTTGCAGCAGACCTAAGAAGGCAGACAGAAATAATAAATGGACAATTTTGAAACTTTTAGCTAGAGTTATACTTTGGGACCCTAACTCTGCCATAAATACTGACTTCTAGTCTTCTTTTCCATTTACCAACCCACCATTTTTGGATATGATTGCCCCCCATCTCTGACTACCACAGTCATCAACTTATCTTGCCAACATGCTGTTAGCCAGTGATTTGTGATGGCTTCTCTACGTGAACCATAGTGCTTACTCTACAAAGAACCAAACATGATATATACCTCAGAGCATATATTTGTCTCTAATTTAGTGACTACATGTCTATAATAGCCGTATTGAACTGAGGTTGAGAAAAATTACCACCCTTGCCCCTCTCTATTTTTAGGGAGTCTCTGATAAACTGGGGAATTACCTTATCAGTCACTAGTCAGAAATGACTACCTCTCACCCCGCTCTGCCTCATCAATAAATGGCGCCACATTTCAATTCCAGGAGACACTTTTAAAACAAGAATATCGAGAGCTGTGAATAGAATTATAAATGTGGTAGAATCTAAAGGAAAACATTCAAATCCTAGAGATTATAGATTAATGTGTATCCTGTGAAGGATTTAGACTTTTAAGAGTATTAACACTTTCTTTATAACAGACTGTTCTAGTGTAAAAATTATAATTCCTGTCATTTTTTTGATACTGAGAATAAAAATCATATATTTTCTGCAGAAATGGTATTTTAACTAAGTTGTGAAATAAGACAGCAAGAAGTTCTACATAGATTTTTGAAGAGTCTGTTTTCTTAAGTTTTCTAGATCTGTGTCTTTATGAAAAAATTTTGTGTGTTATTTAAACGTTCCAACTCTAGAGCTGAGCATACTTTAGACGGCATGAAAGTCCATCAACCTCCTAATAATGAAGTGGATATAACGTGAAAAAAACTGTTAGTAAAGAACGATTTACAAAGTGGTATAAATCTGTACTCTTAAGTATTACGGTGAGACCAACAGATATAAATTAAAGTGAGCAGTGTGTGTGTGTGTGTGTGTGTGTGTGTGTGAGAGAGAGAGAGAGAGAGAGAGAGAGAGAGAGAGAGAGAGAGAGAGAGAGAGAGAGAGAGAGAGAAAGAGAGAGAAATCTGTGCAAAGTAGATGCTTCTCATTTGAACTAAACACATTGGTATGAGACAGGGTTTCTTTTCTTTTCCTTCTTTTGTTTTTTTTTTCTCTGTGTGTGTCCAATCTTTCCATGAAAGGACCAGCACTTACTGTGTTTGGTACAATGCTCACGTCACAAAATCTTAATAGGCATTATGCTAAAAATTAATTTAAATAAAGCTCTATGGTAAGGTAAATACAAGATTTCCTGAGTTTAACAAAATCAAAAGGGCTTTCTTTCAATGCTTTTAATTTGTTAAACTGCTGAGCGCCCAAGGATGGAGGGAGGCATGGGACAGAATACTTCCAAACTTCTTGGTACCTTGAAAGGATTTTTGAGGAACATTTCAAAGAATTAGAATTCTGCCCGCATCCCACCAGGGGATTTTGAGAGGGACTCCTATCTTCATCCTAAAGGCACATTTGGAAGGGAAGGGTGGTGAGTGGGACAGTGTGTGGCTCCCCAGTGTTCTGCTGAAGCACTTAGAGGTCTAGGACTCTATGGCTATCACTGGGCCAGTTACTTTTCCCTTTCCTCACAGGGCTCCTTCATGAAGTTCAGAGAAAAATACCCAGCAATTCTACAGAAGAAAGCATGGACCACAGCTCTAAAATATCAGATTAACTTACTTGTGCTCTTTGAAGTTTTAGATCTTTGAAGTTCTATTTTCCCTTGAGAAGTGAAGATCAGAAAACAAATGCCGGATGTCTTTATACGCTGTGAGATGAAAGTACAGTCAAGCCAGGGCGCTACAGCCCTAGTGCTTCCACCACTGCTGGGCTTTTGTGGTCTGATAGCCCCAAGACGCAGACCGAGGGATGTCAGAATCCTGCCTTGTCAGTCACCTTCCCGGTGTCCTCTTCCCTGAGGTTCTGGATAGCGTTTTGTCCCTGAGGAATAAGAAAATGCTAGAAAGTATCATTTTAATTACAGCTACTTAGATGTTGGGTTCTACTGTAGAATGGGGCCTTTTACTTCTCGTTCTAAATCCTATTATCTATCATTGTCCAGCCTCCAGAGGAAGAGGTTGAGGAGGAAGGACAGCAAAATGACTGAAGAATAAGTCTGGCTTACTGTACTCACCAGCTGCCAGCCTGGAGAAGCTGGAAAAGCAAGAAGGAAGGTCCACAGGTCAGTGTCAAGTCTTTAAGAAACAGGCTTTTAACACGTCCCCTTCCATCTGATGTATGAACCTATCAGTCAATTGTCTGCGTCCCTTTTGGCTGCTATAATAGGATGGGCAGCTTGTAAACAACATAAGCTTTTTCCTCACACTTTTGGGTGCTGGAAGTCCTGGATCAGGGTAATAGCATGGTTGGGTTCTGGTGAGGGCCCTCTTTTGGGTCACAAGCTGCTGACTTCTTTTTCTACCTTAATGTGTCGGAAGGGACAAGAGAACTCTTTAGCACCTCTTTAATAAGGGCATTAATGTCACTTGTGAAGCTCTGCCCTCATGCCCTAATCACCCCCTCCATCATACTGGGCATCAGCGTTTTAACATACAAATTGAAGGGGGCATGGACATCCATACCACAGCAAACATGGGCTTCTGATGATGAAGAAAGGTAGAAGATAAACAGATTTGGTCCTGATGACAGCCTGCTTGACTGGATTATATATTGATACCTGACACCACCCATGGCTTCCTCTTTCATTTAGCCACTAGAAGCCATAGTAAGGGCCAAGCCACATCCCTGCAGTATCTGTTTGTTAGCAAAAGGGCACCTCACCAAAAAAGCATCCTACCCTGAGGTCCAACTGGGAAATGAGAGGAGGCAGGGTAGGAATCTACCACTTGTGCCTACAGAATGAACCCCCATAGATTTGTCTGCTGTTCTTTGAAGGAGTTGAGTGTGCTATTTGATTGACTTCTGTAGATGGTTTGAAGATTAGAGTGAGCCATTTCTCTCACTCCTCTCTCTGGGGATCTGGTGCCCATTTGGAAGAGCTGATTTTCCCTTTCATTTCTGAGCCTGCTTTGGTTCTGATCTCCGCCCTGGGATTATAGACTCTACTGAATAGCATTCTGAAAGGTCATCTGGGCTACTTACATATCATCAGGCACCTTGACACTGCCCCAGAGATATGGAACTGTTTTTTAAAAATTCTTTTCCTATTAAGAAATGTTTCCTTATATCTCACTTCATGCTTTTGTACTGCTCTTTGTACAGACAGAAAGCAGCTGGATATTATCTGTGTGTGAGTCTCCTGTATGTTTAAAGATTCTTGGTTTTGATTTCTCTGGACTGAAAAATCTAGTCTTAACCTCTTTTTACAAAACTTATTTTCCTTCCTTCTCATGAATTCTTATTGCAAATACACCAAAAAAATGTTTCCTTAAATTTGTCAAGACCTTTTTAATTTTACAAAATAGCACATCACTCTCCAGATTTCTTGCATAAGAATTACAGGGGCAAAGGTGGTTTGGAGCTTGTGGCAGTGTAGTATCAGGTTGAGGCCAGAGGTTCAGGGGAGTGGGTGGGGTAGAATTCAACATAGATTGAATGGAGACCAGAAAAGGGGGATTTATTGAAATACTTTGCAAGGGAGCAAGAGGCCAGACTGAAAAGGTCTGCACAATAAGAAAGGCTTGAGGCTCTCTGCTGGGATGTCTAGTCTTGAGTGTTGACCTTTGACACAGAATGTGTCCTAGCCTGACTTTAGCATTCTTGGTCAGTGTGATCCAGTTTTAGGATTGGTTCCCATAGCAACAGTAACTATTCCTTTTATCTACTCAAGCCTCCCAAATTTGCCTGCTGGGCAAGGAGCGGGTCTTAGTTTTTAACCTTAGTAAATGATTCCCCAACAGAGCTTGAACAGCTATTACCATTCTTAAACAGGATAAGTAAGTTATTAGGATTTAATTATGTGATTTATAGGAAATATATATTGCATCATTCACACGACCAAATATATTTTTCTCATATATGTTTGGTCTCCACATTTGCTCACAAATCCCCTTGAAGTTCCTGAAGTGTTGAGACTATTCAAGATGTCTCTTGTTATGTTAATGAAGGTATCTTTTTGGAACACCACCTGAAGTGGAGTTCTATTGCCAATGGCTGATGCCTTAATCACATTTGCTGATTAAATTTAAGAAAAAGGGGTTTTGGTGAGCTTCTGGGTTGATGAACATAAGGATTTGGGGGAGAATGATGTACCTGGAGAAGGTATGGAAGCTTCATACCTTTGCCCCATACTTTACCCTGTGCATCTCTTCTGCCTGGCTCTTGATTTCCACTTTTTGTAATAAATCAGTAATCTAGTGAGTAAACTGATTTCCTGAGTTCTGTGTGCCACATTAACAAATTAATGGATTCTAAGGAACTGTTGATTTATAGCCAGTCATCCGGAAGCACAGATAATAATCTGGGGCTTGCTATAGGCATTTCAGGTTGAGGAAGGGATTGTGAGGATCCCTAATCTATAGCTGGTTGGTCAGAGGCGTGGCCTTGTCTGGGCGGGCAGAAGGCTCTGACTGGAGGGCAGTCTTGGAAGACTAAGTCTTTAAATCATGGAATCTGATGCTATCTCCAAGTAGATAGTGGCAGATTTGAGTTGAGTTCTTGGACACCCTGCTGGTGACCAAAAATTGCTTGTTGGTTTGGGGAAACCTCAGCACCCATACACCCAATGGAGTTCTATCTGTGTATCCAATTACAAAGGATCATTTTTAAGTTTGTTCCTAGTTCATAATTCTCCTTTTCTCAGAGAATGGCACCTATTCTTCAGTTGTGTATTCCTCACATCTAGGTTGGCATTAGTCTCATGGATGCGGGGAAACATGGTCCAAACAAAGCCAAACAAAATTTTTTCCCAGAATGTAGAAATGGAATCTAGAGGTTAGAGGTCAATTTCTGAAAGTGACTAGAAGTATGACATGAAAAAAAATTGAAAACACCGAATATATGACTCTAGAGAGCAGAGAACAATGGTCTACAGAGTAGAAGTAGAATGAAGCAGATGTTCTCTGAAAGAGACAACAAGCAAGGCATTCCACTGATTCTCTAGGCTCTGGTTCCACTCTCCATATGCCTGCCCTGAAGTTCCTTGAGATAGCCTATGTCTTGTGTAGTGGGCTTTTGCCTAACCTCCCTAAAGTAGATTTCTATTACCAACTAACAGTTCCACTGAAAGAAGTGTTAAGCTCATAGCCCATGTCTCCATGTCTGTGGTCCTTTTTTTTTTTTAAAGATTTATTTATTTATGCATACAAGCTGGGGTACAGGCCAGAGGAGTGGGGTGGTGAGAGGATTCACCAGAGACAGAGTGAAGAACAGAACAGGCAGATTGACCGAAACACACTGCTGAGGGGAGCAGCGGGTGAGGCAGGAGAGGTCTGCTGCGCCATGTGGGATTCTCCCCGGCCGGGTGCTGAACTAGCGTGGCTGCTGCTGACAGCTCCACAGCACAGCGCTTAACTGCTGTGCCACCAGGGAGGCCCTGTGGTCCCTGTTGAGTCATTCTGGAACTCTATTTTTCTTGCTTGAGAAGACATATACTTACTTGACTTCTGAAGGATATTTCATTAGACAATTTTAATACACCCCAAATTCTGAATGAGTGCTAAATGGCCTTCTATGGAAATATCTTCCCCAATTTTCCTTCTAATAGGAAAAAAAGAGCCACAAGTGTTTACTAGTATTCACCTAACATCCTATGAAGTCAATGTTATTATTGACCCACTTTACATGTGAGAAAAAGTAGTTCTGTTCACAGAACTACTAAGTGGTAGAGCTAACACTTGAATCCAGATGTGACCACAGGACACACTGTTTCAACCACTTTGCTGTACTGGAGTTTAAAACAAAACTCATTAGGTTAGAGCAAAATTCTGGCTATTACATGAGAAGTAAGGTAAAAATACTAATTTCTATACCAAGAGAACTGTCTAGCTAAGCATTTGTAGGAAGAAACAAAGGAGATTAGAGATCTAAAATTTTTTGTAGATGAGATCAGACAATTTTTTGTACTTGAGACCAGAGAGAGGTAGGGATGGAGCCTGTTGTGATCTTTCTGCGCATAGCCCCTTTTAAAAAGACCCCTGATTTTATTCTAATGGATCCCTTTCCCAAGTGGCCCATGTTGCAAGGGAAGCTTACCTTTAGGAAAGTACTTTATTTGTCTAAGGGTAAACCCACCTCCCTGCTAGTATTTGGGCATGTGACCCAATTTGGACTAATGAGATGCAAGGAGAGGTTTTCTCTCTTCTGTTGTGGATGTAATTGTTATCAGTTAGTTATTACCACAAATATGCTACTTAGAAAGACACCCCCCCCCAAATCTAAATACCACAGAGCAATAAGCATTTGTTTAGTTGATCTAAGTCTCACAAATTGGGACAATCTAGTTTTGATCTTGGTTGGCCATACTAATGAGTCTGGAGATCAGCTGAGCTAGCTTGTGTTATACCTCTTTCCTTCCCAGGATGAGTGAGCTAACCTGTGGGTGCTCTCAAGACAATGGCAGAGATATAAAAGCATCAGTGGAAATATAAAAGCATAACTGAAGCCTGGGCTCTACCATGCTTACCAATGTCTCATTGGTCAAAGAAAGTCCATGTGGTTAAGTTTAGTATTAAGATTGCCTGCTATATCACTAAAGTAGATGCATGGTCAATTCCAATATCAGTTAGGCTTCCTGAGCACGATGGAAGTAGGTGATGAATATTTCTCAACAATAATTAATTTACTGCAGAAACATGCATGGAAGTGAGGCCCAAAAGCATGACGACCCACTTCCCTTTCATACTACAGTTGAAGCCAGTATACATGGAAAAAAAGAAACACAGAGAACCCCAGGAAAAACAGTGCTGGAGCCTCTAGAGCAAATCAATATCTGGACTTCTAGTCAACATCTGGACTTCTAGTAATGTTGGCCAAGTTTGACTTATAAGCTAGTTTGAGGTTGAGTTTATGTTACTTGTGACTGAAACTCTCCCAATGTATAAATTTCCTTGGAACATTTGGGAAGAAAGGCCTAGAGATGTGAATAAGTGTAGAGCATTGGAAAAAGGGAACAGAAAGAGTCTAGAGAGAAAATGTTTTTTTTTTGGCAAGTGTTTTCTCCTTGGAAACCCAGCTGACCTTTCTTCTCACCCACTTACTCATCCACTCACAGGTGTAGATCTAGTCCTACTTGATTTTATGTGATTCTATTCATTCTCTGATGTTTTTTTATCTAACCTTCCAGTTGGTATGGAAAAAAAAAACTTGACTGAACTATTGCATTTATTATTCACAATAAATAAATTCTTGTCAAGTCAGTAAGTATCAGGTTTGCCTTCTTTCAAACAGTCCAGGAATTGAGTGAGTAAGGAGGAAGGACAATCTTGGTTCAAGTTTGAAATTTTCCTGTTATAATTCTACCACCTTCCTCAGCTCACATTGATTGAGGTGGTTCCCATCTTTCTGTAAAGCTAATATTTCCTAGTTGTAGCAGGCACCATTGATTGCACTCTCCACCTCATCACATTATATTAATAATAGGACAAAAATTGAGTGTGTAGCCAAAGGCTTTGCAAAAATCACATAAGAATATACTGGGATTAAGCATCAGATTAAGCATCAGTCATTTAAAAAGATACTTATAAAGACTTACTGTATACGTAACAACTCAACTAAGACGTTCTTGATATCCTATAAGATAAAACACTGAAGAATATGGCTAATACTTACTGAATTCCTACATTGTGCCAGGCACTATATGGGACCTTCTGTGCACATTACTTATTCCGTCTTCCCAGTGACCCTGAGAAATAGCTATAATCATCTCCATTTTAGGAGAAAATGATAACATTTTCTAAGGTCCCACAGCTAGCTCATGGGGGAGGTTTAGATTGTGAGTCCATTTTATTTACTATATATTATCCTTTCCTGAACAGAAGAGACATGGACAGTGATTATCACTGGTCAACAAATGTTTACAAAAGTCATGTTACTGAAATAAAACTAGTCATTTCCTATCAATTTGTATGTGCTCTCCATGAATATAACAGTCAAATTCTAATTTTGGCTCTAGTTCTTTTTGTAATCTCCAATAAATTGATGTTTACATCATGAAATGCATGCAGTTAATACCTGTAAAACATCAAGTCATAGACTACTACTTAGATTTCTTCGCTTGTCTCTTGTACAGCTGTTCAGGAGCATCTCTGGGAGTGTCTGGCAGTAGTCAGCCAGCATTTTAGTGGACCATTTTCCCTGGTAACTTTGTTCCATTGATGCGATATCTTGATGAAAATGTTCACCATGTTCGTCACTAACCATATCACAGTTTTCGGGGAAGAAATCCAGATGGGAATGAAGGAAGTAGATCTTTAGAGACATATTGCAGCCAAGTTTCTGATACTGCATCAGCATGTCTTCTACTAGTTCCTTGTAGTTTTCTGCCCTAACATTCCCAAGAAAGTTTGTAGACACTAGGCGAAAAGCATTCCATGCTTGTTTCCCATCACCTTGCAGCAAGTTGTAGAACTGGTCATCTTTGAAGAGCTCTAGAATCTGAGGACTCACAAAAACGTCCTCTTTAATCTTTGCTTTGAGGACATTTTTCATGCAGGTATAGGAAATCTGGTGAGGTCGGGTCCATGGCTTTCAGAAATTCTTCATCAAACTTAGTTTGATGTGAAGGGGTGGTACCAGGATTTTGTGAGCCTCGACCAGAGTTGGGTGCTGGCTATTCTTCTCTCCAACTGCTACATTTTGTCTGCGAGTCCATTCTTTCTGCAAGTAGTGCAATTCACTTGCTCAGCTATCCCACTCACATAAGAAACACATGCATTTTGTATATCCCTGCTGCAGTCCCATTAAAAGGGCAACTAGCTTCAAATCACCACAGATGTGCCAGCTGTACTTGTTATACTCAATGGAATTCAGTAGCTGCTTTAAGTTATCATATGTCTCTTTCATGTGACCAGCATGTGCTACTGGAATAGATGGAAGATGGTTTCCATTGTGCAAAAGCAAAGCCTGAAGACTCAGGTTCGCAGAGTCTAGAAATAGTCTCCATTCTTGTGGGTCATGAGTGATTTCTAAGGCATTCATGAGGCCCTCAATATCGGAACAGAATACCAGAGTACTTTCCTTTCTGAAGAAAGGCTCCAGCTGCTGGTGGCACTTTCGATAGAAAGTAATTGTGACATCTTCTTCTAGAAGGTTCCGTTGTTGGAGTCTTGATCCTAGCAATTCTGCCTTGTTCTTGGATAAGTTCAAATCACGAACCAGGTCATTGAGTTCTTCTTGTGTTAGTCTGTGGGGGGTTGATGATGCACCACAGTGAAAATCTGGATCACTGCATGCTGATGCAACAGGAGAACAGGTCGGCTCACCCTTGTCCTCATCAGATGAATCAAGAGAATATTCTGCTGGAGGTTCTGGAATAGGAAGCCCCTCACCATGTGGAACTGGTCTCAATGCAGATGGAATGTTTGGGTAGACTATTCTCGACTTCTTTTGCTTTGTTATTCCACCTGAAAGAGGAGGAATCAAGCTGAAGTAATAGTGTTTTCTGTGGTTGGTTGACTCTCTCCACACCGTGGGGACTGCAAACGGCATTGATGGTCTTTTGCTATTTAACCACTGAGAAAGCTATGTTGTACATGGAGCTCAGCATATATGCAGGGCCCTAGGCTTGTCTTTGTCACCAGCCTTGCATCCAAGGTAAAGATGATAAGCCTTCTTCACTTAAGAAGTGATACTTTTCTTCTGGTTGGTAAATGTTGCTTCCCCACAAATAGAGCAGAAATTGTCCATGCTATTGACGCACTTTCCAGGCATGACTGTTCTTTATTATGCCTAAATGGATAAAATAATAACACTTCTATGGAACAGTAGCTTAAACTGTCTCACACAAAGTGTGAAATATTTTCAACACTCAACCTTTCCGACAGGGCTTTCTATATTGCTCTGCTGACGTCAGCTTACTTCAGCAGCCGCCTGGCAGTTGTATTGCACTGCATCAGAAAATGATGCAATCATGGGCCTTCCCGGTGGCGCAGCAGTTAGGCGCTGCGCTGTGGAGCTGTCGGCAGCGGTGACGCGAGTTCGACGCCCGGCCGGGGAGAATCCCACATGGCGCGGCAGACCTCTCCTGCCTCGCCCGCTGCTCCCCTCAGCAGTGTATTTCTGATCTGCCTGTTCTGCTCCCTGCTCTGGCTTTGGTGAACCCTCTCGCCGCCCCACGCCTCTGGCCTGTACCC
>PVIJ01023392.1:0-14322 GCA_004024925.1 Scalopus aquaticus | reverse complement strand
GGGGGGGGGGGGGGGGGGAAGCAGAGCTCCTGCGCGTCCCAGCAGCCCTCCCAGCTTCAGCAGCCACCACAGCGCTCCAAGTCGCCACAGGCCTGGGAGGTCCCCGGGAAGCAGAGCCCCCAGTTTCCCCTCAAGTAGCCAGAGTAAGGTCTAGTAGGCCAGCAGCAGGGAGGCCCAGGATGTCAGGTCCCGGAGCTGCATGGCGTTACCTGTGGGTAGAAAGTGAGGCATTCGAGAGGCGGAGCCCCAGTTCTTGTCCCTAATTTTGCCACCCCAGCTCCACACATCCCGTCCATGGGTTCCCATTTTATCCAATCCTGCCCAGAAAGAAAAGTTATAAACTTGCTTTTCCCATCCCCTGAGAACCCGTGCTCCCCAGCACATCCCTCCTACAGCAGGAGGCGCTCTGCGGGCTGAGATGCTGAGGGGCCCGGCCGCGGGAGCCCTATCGTCTTTTTAAAAAAATTCCCTCCCTCCCGCCGCCGCCGAGTTCCAAGGAGCCCGGCACTCCCTGCCCGGCTCCCTGGCACACCCGGGTCCCGCGCACCCCGACGCAGGGGGAGCGGAGTGGAGGGCGGTGAGAGTCGTCCTGTTCACGCCCCGGGTTCCCCTCGCGCCACTCACCGGCCGCGGCTTCGGTGGGCTTTCGTCTAAGGGCTAAGAACTGCGCTCTGAAATGCGCTCCCACCGCCTCGGCTCGGCTTCCCCTGCCGTCACCTATCCAGCGGCTGGACGTCCAGACTTTCGCTTTCGCTTCCCCAGCAACGCCTGATTCAGGGCGCGGCCAGAAGGGGGAGCGCGACACCCACAGACGCAGAAACCGATCCCTAACTCCTGGGACCTGGGCCAGGCCCGCAGTGAGTCAAGCCTTCAGCAACACTTACTCTGTAATAAGAAACTAATGCGATTTAGAAAAATTGTTAAAGCTCTTTCATGAACTGGGATATATTGTAATCAAAGAACCAGTGAATTTTCTTATCTGGGACTATGAACCTGTTTTTAGCAAACTGTCTACCCTCTTCCCCATTTTCAGGGTCTTGGGGTAAAAAACGGCGCCCTATTCTAATCAAGAAATGCAAAGCAAATCTCGTTAATAGAAGGCTCCAGCCTCTCTCACCTAAGTGGGTGTCCCCGTAGAGAAGGGGCTGAGAAGGCCCTGACCCTCTATCTTCGTGGTCCTTCTCAACACCGCGCCCTGAGCAGAGCACAGCTTCACATGCCGCAAAAGTTATGCTCCAAATTATGTTGGGAGGCCTTCAGCATAGGAGGGAAGTGGACTTTGTTTCTTGGGCTGTTTTATCGCTAATGAGAACAGTAAACAGGTTTCTCTAGGCCCTACCCTACCCAGAGCCAATCCCTGGAACCTGAACATTTGTTTATTCTAGAAATAATTCTTCAGCTTGCAACTATCACCCAACCTCAAAGTATCCCCGAAGGGAGGACCACTTGAATTCCAAACCACTCTTTAATGCAATTAGTGTGATTGCCAATAAGTTGCTCCAACTTTAAAAATCGTCGAGGGTGGGATGTGGGGTTTGATGTGGGGAACTCCTGAAGTTTTCTCAACCCTGTGCATCCTGGGATTTTGAAGATTTCTTCCTAATTTCGAACTTAACCTCTCCTTAACCGAACTTAACTCTCCTTTGGAAGGTGATCACCCATGCTCTTTCCTGTAGTCCCAACATGGTTCAGAAAATCTCACTATGCCTGTCTCACTTTCTAAGCCGGATACTTTTTCTCCCCATTCTTCACTTCGGGAGTTACGGGAGCTCTTATTACCTGCCTCTTCAGTCATGGCCCTGTCATCTTCCATGGAGCGTGCCACATGGTGAAACTGAACCTCTAACATCCATCTTTACATTCAGTATCCAATCTGTCCTGAATGTTATTTAAGGTAAATGGTCCTGTGTTTATAATTACCACACATATATGAGATGGAAGCTTTTTCATGCCACCCTACAAACTAAAAAGCAATTGTTTTAGATGCCCTACTTCCCAGCACCCAAACCATTACCAATGAACCACGGAGGTGTCTCCAGCTCATATCCCCATAGGAAGGGCCCCAACCTACATTAAATTACAATAATGAACAAACAACCATGGTCAGTCTTACGGAGATCCTGGAGAGATGAGTGTGGAAAGGAAACCCAGGAGTAATATTCAGTGAGGCCCTGTTTCTTAGTGAGGATTTTATGTTTTCTCAAGAAAACCTTCTCTATTTCCTGCCTCCTCCCTCCCCACACCGCTGCCAACAACCACAGCCCAAGTTCGCAACACAGACAGTTATAGCCATTTTTCACTTATTATGCTTTGTGGAGCACCCAGAAGGTGAAGGGAGGTCTTCCTGGAAATAGAGAACACACGAAAGGATAAACTGCTCCCACCCCGCTCTGGCAGCAGGTCCTCCATCTCTGGGCTCAGGTGAGGCCCCTCTTCTGGGGCATAAGCTGGCCCATGTCCTTGAGTTGACCAGGTTTTCCCCGCAGAGGCTACTGGCAGCCCCCACCGTTACTGAAGGGCCTCCCGGTACTGGTGCATCAGGTCGCTGACGTCTGTGCTTTCCACTTTCACCCAGCCATCTTCCTTCATGGGGTACACTGTAGGCAAAGGAGAAAGGACATCGAGTCACCTTTGTCTTCAGCAAGTGCCTGTTAATGATGTTGTGTTGAAGACAGGAGCACACACTCAAATCCCATACTGCTTGAACGCCCCTCTTCTGACTCCGAAACCCCCTCTGCCAATGTGCCTCCCCTGAGTCTCCCAACCACAAAACCCTTGCCAACACCCAGGAAGTGTTGGTTCTTACTATTGACAACGCTTCCAGAATAGCTGTCTCGGTGGGTGGCGTGAACAATAGCCCTGCGGCCCAAGTCATAGGCCTCTTTGGGGCTGAGATCTGGCCAATAGCCACTGTCCATGACCCTGTAGGCATAGGTGTTACCGCTACCCGTGGAGAACATACTTCCTGAGAGCCGGGTCCCATTTTCATTTACATAGTAGAGTCCAGGACCCTGTGGAGGTGAGAAGGTTCCAGGTGGAAACAGAGAGGGAGTCGTTAGTAACACAAGCTTAAGTGCGAGGCTTGAAAAGTGGACAAAAGAATGAGAATTACCACAGGAACATCTGGACTAGGACAACACTTTGGTGGCACTTAGGAATAAAAAGGAAAAACTTGGAATCAGCTATCTTGTGAAATACAAACTTGTGAAAATACAACTTGTGAAAGCTTGTGAAATACAAACAGTGGTCCACCTCTGAACCAAAAGCCAGCCTGTGGATCTGCAGAACATTCTACAGCCCAGTATTCTCTATGCCATGGTCTTCTAGGGAAGGGGGTGGGAGTGTAAAATGGGGAAACAGCTCTCATCCAGGGTTGGGGACATGAAGAACACCCACCTTCTTGTCCCAGCCACAGGTCATACTGTCCATGGAGAGGCCCATGCCCCAGTACTGACACATCATGTTGGAGAGCAGTTTGGAGGCTGCCGACACTGAGATCCGCTCCCCATTCCACGGACAGCACAGCCTGAGTGAGGATAGGGTGAGGGGAGAGAGGACTCAGTGGTGGCAGAAAAGGCTAGATTTCTGAAGGACCCACTTGATGGACAGGAAATGACTAACGAGATACACACTCAAAAGGGATGATTATAGGATCTAATCATCAGGGAGGGATTTGGGGTTTAAATATCTAACCACATAAAGAAATCTCAGTAAATGATACTCTCCCACCAAGATTGATGGTGTCAGAGCTAACTAACTAAATTACCTGGCTTATTGACAGGTGCACAGGGAGATTTGGAAGAAGGCTTTTTTTCATCACCAAAACATTGGCACTAAGGTGCCACATTAGCATGGGGTGTATTAGCATGGGGTATGTGGGGAGTGTGGTTTGGAGGATCAAGGATGGAGGCTGGGATGGACCACTAGGTTTAGAAGGGAGATGAGCGTCCTCGCCTACCTGCACTCCTTGGCCAGTAGACGCTCCCAGTACTGACAGTCTGCCGCACAGCCAGACATGGTGCCACGCAGATAAGGGTTAATCTCAATCACCTTGTTCACCTTTGAGGTAGCTGGAAGAAGATGGAGTTTTGAGAGAGAAGGAATGACCACACAGCCCTCCTTGGGTGTCCTAAATCAATGTCCGTTTTGCACTTTGGTGCAACCAGATTCTACTCCACATACACACACACACACACACACACACACACACACACACACACACACACCAATGTAACTCCCGGCCAAGGCCCAGGAATCCACAGCCACAATCACTCCATGCTGGAACTTGAACGCCAGCGTGGTGGTGCCATGCGCCATCTCAATCTGCAAGCCCCCTTCTCCATTCCTGCCCAGGGTCTGGAAGAATTCGGTGAGCTAATGAGAGAGAAGAGGCAGAAGAAGGGACAATGAAAACTTCTGAAGGAGGCTCCAGGAAAGGGGCTTAAGGAGTATGGGAGTGAGGAGATTACAGAAATTTTGCAGCCATCAACAATGGAACAGTTTATAACCAACCTCTACAAGGAAGTGACATGGGAGAAGGAAAAGAAGAGGCAAACTGCACCAACCTTTTCCACTTTCCAAAGCAATAGAAAGGAAATAATTGCCTTAACTAACATTTTAAGGATTCATTTCCATTCATAGAATGGAATTAACCCTCAGATAGCATGTTTATTAGTGGTATCCCCATTTTGCAGAACAGAGATTGAGACCTGCATGGAGTGACTTGTCCCAGGACACACAGCAGTGAGGTACTGAGGCCAGGCTTACAGACAACACTAATAGGTTTTCCAGAACACTCCACCGCCCCTGTCTTATGAGGGCCTGTGAGAAAGGCTTGGTGAAATGTGTGTGATGGAAAAAAAAAAAGCAGCAAAGTCTTGTCTTCCTTTGGGAGCCTTCCCCTCTCTTCTACCTCTTTGTCCTACTCTCATTTGCTGAGGGCCAGCAGTCAGCCCGGATCCCCACCTGGCCGCTTCCCTGGCTGAGGTCATTTGCTCTCCTCCTACAGCAAGGTCCCTTTGCGGTCCGGGCTCTGGGCAGCCTCAGGGTGGACCCTCCATTCCCCAGAGCCCTCTTCCGCACTGCCTTCGGGGGTTCCCTTTCATCCCTGACCTGCATTCCCTGGGGAAGGGCGCGCTCTGGAGATCGCATGGAGCAAGTGTAGTGTCCAGGGTCCGAGTGAAGCCTGCTTCCCGCGTCAGAAAATGCCCATTTGTCCTGCTGCCCTGGGGTGGGGGGGAGGGGGGGAGGGCTCCCACACATCCAGCAGCCCTGATCTGCAAGCACCCACAGATCTGTCTGGCTCCAAGGAGGAAGTGAAAGCAAAAGCCTGCAGCCTTAAGGGAAGGGAACCAGAATTTTTTTTCCACATCCCCCTGCCCTTTCCAGGCCAGTGGGTGTCTGGGGCCGGGAATATCACATTGGGGACAGGCTTCTCTGCCCCGCTTTTATGAAGGTTGGGGAAACAGTGGGTAATACGTTGTCAGAAGAAAGGAGGAAAGAGCGAACAGAGCTTGGAAAGCCCGTTGGCTATGAGATTACAAGGTGAGACACCAACTGGCCGGGGCATCCTTGGCTAGCGAACAGGTACCGAGGGTATGGTGACCGCATCTGAAGACGTAGCCTCAAGCAGAAAGCTGGAAGTCTGCACGAAGCGGGGAGCAGTTTCATATTGGGTGTAGGGATGGCATGAAGTTGACATCATTTCATAATAGCCGGGGAGGAAAGAGTTCTGGGGACACTGAGTCTAGAGCACCGGTCCTGGGGAACTGGCTGCAGAACACACCCGCGGCATGTGGGGGAAGCGCACTCCCATGAGAGCTCCGCTCTGGGAACCTGAGGGGCTCCCTCGCAGGCCCCGCCTTCCAGCCCCGTAGCACCCCCCCTACCCCCCCCACCCCCCGCCGGAGCTGCCCTGACTGCCCCGCACCTCCTGGAATAATGCTTGCTTGACTGAGCGTTAGGGCATTAACTCGCCTAAACCCCGCCAGTCCTTGCAACCTGTGCTGGGCTAATCTGCACAGCAACCGTTGGGGTCACAGGACCACTGGGCGCTTCACTAACACCCCGCCCACCACGCCGAGGCGCTCTGGCGGGGTCGTGCGCTCGCACTTCTCCCAGGGACCCGCGCTCTCCAATTCCCACCTCAGAAAGGCCAAGGCTGAGCTGCAGCTGCTGCTGCCCCCAGGACCCAGCATGGGTCGGACTCATCTTTGGAGGACAGTGGGGAAGCAAAGGGGACAACTATGGGAAATAGAGAAATAAAGGAAGATAGTGCGCTGAGGACTCTGAAACCCGCTCCTGAAAGAGCGCACGGAAGTCGTGAGTCATTTAATGGTGGGGTCGGGGGACTACACCACACGACAAAGTACAGTACAAAACACCACTTTTATTATAAATACCAAGAGCCCAGCATATCTATGGGCCAGCATATTCCTTGGTCATACTGGAAAGTAGTGATCCCATTCTGCATGGTCTAAATAGTTCTCATTTCAGCCGCGGCTTGAAAACCCAGTTACAGTAAGGATTATAATCCCCCTTTTCTTCCAAGAAACCTGCCCTTCGAGGAGCTTGGCAAGGGGAAGCATTACTGGTAGAATTTCAGGAAAAATGTAGGCCGGACACTTCAGGATGTGACTCCCCAAGAAGCAGCCACCTACTCTACATTACTGCTGCTAAGATCTTTGTTCCCAAACGCTCCACTATAGAAAGAGTCTGAGAAGCTTTCAGTCCAGGGCACCTGACACCCCAGGAGCCTGCACCATGGTCCAGTAGGGTCCCCGATTCTCCATGAGTTGCTGGTGGGTTCCAGCCTCATTAATAGTGCCTTCTTCCAGAAAGAGGATGTTGTCAGCCTGCTCCACGGAGCTGAGACGCTGGGTGATGAGAAGCACAGATCGGGAGCACCGCTTGGGACTTTCACACAGGAGCCGCTCCACCTGAGAAGAGACACAGACCCGCTCAGAGCTGGGGACCGCTCGCAGCCCAGGAGACATCTGTGTTACTAGAGCCAGGATAGACCTCCCGGGACCACTGCCCGCCTCTGCCAGCCACTCCAAGGACATGGAAGATTCTAGCTCTGAGTGCTTCTCTGTCAAATCTTTGATTTGTTGAGGACCATTTACATGAAGTGGCAACGGTGGAACAAAAGTCAGAGTCCTATGGTGTGACCCACAAGAAAAGAATGAAAGATATTGAATAGTCTTGCCCTCTACCTGTGGACTGGGCATTTCAATATTCTCTTTAAAAGGAGTATAACCTAGTGATAAAGAGCATGGGCATTCAAGTCAGGAGACTCGAATTAGGATCCAAGATCTGCTACCCAACAGCTGAAAGACACTGAGCAGGTTATTCCACCTTTCTTAGCCTCCAGTTTATCATCTTTAAAGGGAGGATCATAATGTCCAGCTCCTTAGCATCCATGGTGGATAACTGAGAGAGCCAGTACACACAAACCGCCATGCAGCCTTTACAGCACATAGTAAAAGCTCAATTAATACTGATATTATTCAGGTGGTCTTTTCCTTATATTTGCTTTGGAAATTCAGAATCTATAGACAGTCTCTTTTAACTGGTTCTAAGCATCCTGGGGAGAAGCTAATGGGAATGGAGAATTGCAAGTGCTGGTTTGGAAAATTATAATGTCAGTATTACTGATAGAGAGTGAGTGAAGGAAGACTGGGTGGGATGTGGGCATTAAGAAGAGGCTTCTCTCACTCGTGTCTGGCTGTCCGCATCAAGGGCGCTGGTAGCATCACCCAGGATGAGCACACGTGGTTTCCGGATCAACACTCAAGCCAAGGCCACTGCCTGTCGCTGACCCCCTGAGAGCTGACTCCCAGCCTCGCCCACCTCTGCAGAGACAAGAGCCAAGGTGAGAGCTGTAAGCATGCTCTCTTGCACACATGTATGTGTGTGTGTGCGCGCGCGCACACACACACACACACACACACACACACACACCAAGTTCTGGTGGATGCAGCTGGGCCAGAGCGGAGGGGAGCTCTGAGGATGTGAGGATGAAGGAGTCACAGGAACAAGATCACACCACTTCAAGCTGATGCCAGTGGGGCAGGAGGAAGTGACGAATAAAAGCACGTCCAGGGGGGTTTCAGTAAAGGTAAAGATGTCTGGGTGTCATGTGAGTGGAGAGAGCACCTGTGTTGTAGCCCTGAGGGAGTTTATTTTTTATTTTTTTTAAAGATTTATTTATTTATACCTACAAGCTGGGGTACAGGCCAGAGGCGCAGGGCGATGAGAGGGTTCACCAGAGACAGAGTGGGGAGCAGAACAGGCAGATCAGAAATACACTGCTGAGGGCAGCAGCAGGCGAGGCAGGAGAGGTCTGCTGCGCCATGTGGGATTCTCCCCGGCCGGGCGTCAAACCCGCATCAGGGGCTGCCAACAGCTCCACAGTGCAGCGCTCAACTGCTGCACCACCAGGGAGGCCGGACCTGAGGGAGTTTAGAGGTGAAACTGTGGGGCCCCGACTCCATCACAGCAGCTGTGATTTCCTCCATCATTGGCTTCTGAGTCAGGCCATAAGCAATATTTTCTTGAAAACTTCTTCTAAATAGCTGTGGCTCTTGCCCCACTGCAGCCACCTAGGACAAAATATGATGAAGAGTCAGAGAACAGAGGGCCATGGCATCTAAAGACTGAAGACTCAAAATCTTCATTGAGGCAGTATCACAAAATCACACATCCTCTCTCTTGACCACACTCTGATTCCCACCCAAGGTCTCCTATCGTTCCCTAGCACTCCTTTCAGAGGGCTCAGTGAGGGTGCTCAGTGAGAATTCCCCCTTTTAAAAAATTAAATTTATTTACCTTCTTACATCATTGTTCACTTTGGGCAATATTTGATTTTTCCCCTTGGGTGTAGTCCCCACAGTTCTCCCACCCCCATAGCACCTGGATTTCATCACCACAGGCCCTTATGCTCTTCTTTCTCCTGTTTTGATCTCTCTCCCTCCCCCTCCCCTGCTGTATGCCTCAGATCTGCAGTCAGCTTGCAAGTTTTGTCTTTTTCCTGACCCTTTATTCGGTTTCTTTATCCTCCATATATAAGTGAAATCATTTGATAGTTATTTGACTATCTGACTTACTTCATTCAGCATAATTCCTTTCAGCTCCATCCATGATGAATGGAATGCGTTTATCTTTTTTGATTGCTGAGTCCATTGTGTAGATATACCATGTCTTCTTGATCCATTCATTTGTTTTGGGACATTTGGGTTGTTTCCATATCTTAGCTGTTGTAAACAGTGCTAGAGAATGCCCTTCTTACTTGATACATTCAGCTTCCCCCATGCCACCTTTTTACTCACCTGTGCGTGCAGATAGTGGTGCTCATATCAGGGAAGGGGCTCCCCATCCAGCAGCAACTTCCCCCCCCCCAGTGGGCTGGTACAGATTCTGCAGCAGGGCGGCCACTGTGCTCTTCCCAGACCCACTGGGCCCCACCAGGGCCGCCACCTCACCAGGAAGCAGAGTGAACGTCAGCCCCTGGAGGCCAGAGAATCACACAGTAAGAGGCCTTGTCTTGACCTTGACACTACCACTGATTTGTTACATACCATGCGGTCTTACGCCAGAGAAGAACAGAGAAAAATGGGAAAATATAACATCTATCCTCCACATTCTCATCCTTGAGGATGATAACTCCCCAGTGAGTAGAGATGGGTGATGAGACAAAGAAAGAACAAAACTAAGCACCATTATGCCCCACACTAGATATCAGATACTATAAAGAAATGGAAAATGGAATGGAGAAATGGGAAAAAAATACATTCCAAGTCACAAATGGAAAAGGGAAAGAAAGATGGAAGAATGGATGCACAAATTTTGCTTCAGTGATTCTTTAAGATGTGAAATGCTTCTCCCTGAGAACCTCTTCTCCCAATCACCTTGCAAATTCAAACTGGTTCTCAAGTTTAGAGAAGTTTTATGGAATAGATGATGCTCACTTTTGCCTCTGAAGGGTTAGGAAGGACCCGTGCATGGTCGTAAGCACATGGAGGGCAGGAAGAAATTCAGGATGGCAGGTGGAGGGTGAGGTTGGTGGAGGGACTGGTGGAGTGTACCTGCAGCGCTGGGACATCTGGACGATTTGGGTAAGCAAAGGAGACATCCTTGAATTGGACAAGGCCCTCCAAGCTTGAGGAACTCAACACACCACTGGGTGGGCAGCGAGGGATCTGGTCCAGATATTCAAATATTTTCTCTGAGGAACCCACAGCCTTCTGTACACTGGGGTAAGTGGAGAGCAGTACCTGTGAGGGGAGGAGGTATGATTAGTGAGAGGGAGTGGAGAGCCCGAATCTGCTTGCCAGGGCTATGGGACATGAAAAGGGCAAATAGAAGGAAAGTGACAAAGGTGGTGATGGGGAATGAAGTGGAGGGACCTCACCTCAACAGCTGTGGTGAACTGGATCTGGTAGAGAACAAATGTGACAAGGTCCCCACTGCTTACAGCCCCACTGGTCACCCGCTCCCCCCCGATGTGCAGGACGCCCACCTCCAGCAGCATCCCTGAGATCTGTGGAGAGACCACAGGGAAATGAGGTTGTGGTAGAAAACTCTAGAGATGGTGATTCAGAATCACTAGTACTTAGGAGATATAAAGTCCCTATGGTGGGTAGAAAGGGAAACTAAAGGCTTAGGGAGCCTGAGGAGGCCTACACAGCTCCTCACAGAAAGGATGGAAGTCATCACTTTCATCGACACCATCACCATCATCACCTTGCATGGGGAGCACTTTGCTCTGCACCAAAGACTTTCATGAATTTACTGTCATCTATTTCCTATCAAAAGCCCTAAAAACTGATGTCACCCTCATTTTTTTTTAAATGTGGAAACCATCTAGAGAAGGCAAGCCACTTGCCCTTAGTCCTACAGCATCAAGTCAGGAACTTCTGGCCTAGTTTTCAGTTACGTCATAGATGCCCCTCATCTTTGGCTCCTGCTATCCCCATGGCCGTCACATCCACACAGTCCTAACATAAAGCAGACCCAAGTGCAGGAATTTATGGCTCCCAACACTCCCTGTGGGAGCCACAGGAATGCTAGGGAAGGCCCTACACTGTAAGACTCAGCCTCTCCTTGGTTCTGTGTACCATCAGGAAAGGAAGCAGGCCACCATGTGTACACAGAGGGTGGGGGGCAGGCACCCTGAGCGGGGTAACTGGGCCTCAGGTTGCTAAGATGAAGACACTGAGCCAGCCACCACCCAGAGGAGGAGTGTGGGAGAGGGAATGGCCCCGGGCATCTCCAGGTGCTCACGCTGGTGGTCCAGGTGTTGAATGCACAGGCCACGGCCTCCTTCTGGCTGAGCGCCTTCATTTCCTGCGCCTTTTGTCAACTTCCGGGCCTCTCCTTCCTCGTTGGCAAAACTCCGGACTGTGGCATAGCAGACAGACCCTCGATGGCCACCTGGCTGGCCTGTGCCAGAGATTCCTGCATCTGTGCTGCCAGCGACTGAGGAAACATAGACAGAGATGTCACACGGCTGGAAAACCAGAAGGGACATTAGTGTCTGCGTTACCTGGTTGGAGATTAAAGATGAAAAGGGAGGGAGGGACAAGAAAGAAGAGAAAAGGACACATTCACAGCCCCAAGACTAAAGAGATACAGAGGAGAGGGAAATGACTCAGAGGGGTTGTCAGGGGTCATATCCTTGAGATTGATCATTGTATCCTTAAAGACAGCTGTGGTCAGAAGTTAGAAGACACAGAGAATGTGAAGATCAGCTTTGAGCAATCTGAGAGCACAGACTAGAGGAGGAGACCCAGCAAGATGTACCATCAGGGAGGGTAAGAAAGTTGCCAAGAAAGTTGTGAAGAAATCTCAGGGGAACTGAGCCCTCTGAGTCTGGGAGATGAAGGCCTATGTACCTGGGCCAACACCCCGGACGTACCTGATGCCACTTTCCCAGCTTCTTAGGCAGAACGAAGAGCAGAGGCAGGGTGACCAGGGTGACCATGGTGAGGGACAGTGACCCCCAGAGCATGAGCACCAAGAGACACAGACCCCGCACCAGGTACCACAGCAGTAGGCTCAGCCTCTCGCTCAGAGACTCAGTCATGGTGGACATGTCCTCTGTTACCCGAGACGTGATGGCACCTGCCAGGGGTTGGGGAAAAGAGAGTGGAATGAATGAGAGGCTCAGAGTGGATGGAAGCTAGCAATGGCAAGAGTGCCGGGGGAGGTGTCAACAAGGTGTTCTAAGGAGGGTGGAAAAATGGGGAGGTGTAGAGGAAGGTTTAGGGATCTCAGTGCAGGAGGATGAGTGCTAGAGCAGAAAGGCTGGCCAAAGACCTTCATTTTAACTAAAAGGAAATTGATACCCATGTAAATTTCCATTTCTCTGACAGATTTTTGTGCTTTGCCCATCCCATGTGGTACACACAGGTGGGAAGAGCTGAATAAGCTGGTCATTTAATAGAGTTGGTGGGCATATCTGGAAAGCAGTTTAGGAAACTTGCCATGCACCAGACTGGGAGTGGGGACACTGGGGGTCTACTGCCACATTCCTTCTGTCATGTGACCAGCAGTTTTCAGCATTAGGGTGCAGGCCTCAATTTCTTTCACTATAAAATATGGAGGTTAGACTCTGTGACCTTAAAATTTCCATATTTGAAATTTGGTGATTTCTATTAAATATGCATATAGGAATAAATTTATGGGGAAAGCCTTGGATGGAAAAATCAAGTCATTCTGAAGGTATTTGCTCTTGAAGTGTATTGAGAAAAAGAAATGGCTGTGTGTGTGTGTGTGTGTGTGAGAGAGAGAGAGATAGATAGAGAGAGAGAGAGAGAGAGAGAGAGAGAGAGAGAGAGAGAGAGAGAGAGAAACACACACCAAGGCTATATGTAAAAGAGGTTGTATGGGGATATAAAGAGTATAGCCATGTATAGTGAGTTTCATGTGAAACCTGTTTGGTTCGGTTGGAATAACTCTTTCCCGGCGCAGCACAGCTTGAAACACCTCTCCCTGCAACTGGCTCTGCACGTGGCCCATGGTGCTGTTGTAGATCCCTTCCCCCATGAATTCCAGCACTGCACTAAGTTGGAGAAAAGGAAGGTTAGGGTGGGTTCAGGGGACAGAGCATAGGTCCCAGGTATCCCTGCAGAAGTGCACTTTGGACAGCAGCCCCAACTTCCAACTCCCTCTTTCTCAGGGTCCCACACTCCCAGTTTCCATCTTCAGCCTCCAGACCTAGCTATGGTGAGAATGGACATGAGATCTATGTTTTGGGTGAAGGTCGTGGCTGCCCCATCTTGTAGAATCCAGTCAGTGAATCTGCCAGTGAAGAAGGAGGTGGCCATCTCCCCTGGGGAGGGAGAAGAGAGATGGGTCAAGTGTAAGCAGATCAGCTCCAGACTGTCCCAGCCACCTCTCTTCCACTCCTCGTTATTGTCCTGGGAGACAGAAGGTCCTCAGAAGAGGACCCTGAGGTCACACCCCTGCATCTAACAGGCCACCCTGAAATTCACAACGCTATGGCTCCACCAGACCTTTAGGGGTTTACTTAGGAAGGCTAAAGACCATGGAGTAAGAGACTCTGGCATCAAAGATGGAGCTGTGCTGCCCCATAGGAAAAGGCTACCCAGAGGGGGCTCAGTGAAGCAGCTTCCTGGGTGACACAGGAGTCCAGGACTGCAACTCCCACCCAGTGCAGAACTCTCCTCTACATGGCAGTGGTCTCCTTAAGACCCACGGTGGGTTCCCAGACCCCACACTAACCAGACTTGCTGACCATGACTCTTGATTCACCCCATCCCCCAGGTGACCGCCCCTCCCCCAGGCAGCCGCCTTACCCACACAGGAGAGGCCCAACAGAACCAAAATGAGTGGCAGGCGGCCCAGAAGTCGACGAACCGTGTCTCCAGAATCCCCGAGGTCCCCAGGTCCCCAAAGGCCCCTGAGTTTATGATACAGGGCAACTGCGGGCAATGCAGCCGCCTAAGCTGAGGGCGGAGGCGACTTCCCCAGTGCAGTAGCTTGGTGCTGCCAGTGTCCCGGGGACACCCCAAGACTTCAGCTCTCGAAAGACTGCAAGTCCAGGCAGGGCCAATCCCAGCGCCGCCGCCAGTGGCTCCAAAGCAGCCATCCATCCCCGCACCCCTGCACTTTCGCTCTTGGAGCCAGGCGTTGCCCTGAGGACGCCGCGGGCCCCCAGCCACAGCGCAGCCCAGCGGCTCAGGCCCACCAGGCAGACCCGGAACAATGGCAGCGCGGTGGGCACCAGCAGGGAGAATCGGCGAGCAGCAGCAGCAGAGCTGTCCCCAGCCACGGAGGGCAGCCCGGGAGGAGCGGGGG
>PVIJ01023391.1:0-14322 GCA_004024925.1 Scalopus aquaticus | reverse complement strand
GTGTGTGTGTGTGTGTGTGTGTGTGTGTGTGTGTGTGTGTGTGTACTTCAACAGATGATTAGAGGGCACATCACTGAGCCCATCACAGACTGCCACCTAAAATTTGGGTTGTCAAGACTGATGCCAGCACACGTGCACCCAGACAGCAAGAGGCAGCTCCCTGCCCACAGGACCAGGCTCCGGGAGAGCCCGCAGGCCTCCAAAATGGCGCCGAGATGATGGAGGAGCGACGGCAGCTGGCTCAGGGTTTCTGTGGCGGCAAGTGGATGGGGCGGGTGAGGATGGCAGGGCAGTGGGAACTAACTGCCAGTGAGCTGCTTTCTCATCCTCTCTCCCAGATGTGGAGCGGGGCACGCAGGGAGAGGGCGGAGACTTAAAAGCGGTCAGCAGTCAGATATCAAGAAACGGACTCAGCTCTCTCACAGGCCTCTGTCCGCCCTTCACGTCTGCACAGTCAAGTCCAAAGCTGGCTTTTCCCCTTTATCCTCAGCACCTCTAGCGACCGAGGCCTCTGAGCTGAGGGCTGAGGGGGCGTGGGCAGGGGCTCTGGCCCAGACTGGGTATTCAGCCTGCCCTTGGCTGCAGCTTCTCTCCCTGCTCAGTGCCCCTGGAGGGGACTGGGCTGGGTGAGATTTCTACCTTCTGGAAGAATCTGCTCGGCTGCAGACAGAAAATCCTCATGACTAGAATGATGTCTGCACGGTCAGGGGAAGAAGCCCGAGGCCTCGATTCCAACCTCACCAGGATGGACCTCAGTGCTACTTCCTCCGTGAAGCCTGCCCCGCCTCCCCTTTCCATTCCCTGCTTTAGGGCTCCTGGCCCTGCCGACTGCTGCCTTGTGCTGTCTACACTCAGCCAAACCTCTCCTGCCCTCTGTCACGGCTGTGCCTTCTGCACTGTGTCCCCAATGCCAGCCTCTCCCAGCCTCTCCCTCCTCCCCGCCCTTCACACTCTGACCCCAAGTCAGTCCATGCTTCAGTCTCCACAGCACATTTTCACACACTGTTCCCCTAAGTGGAACACGGTTCCTCTCCAGCCCTTCTCCTCCAGCTGGCCTCCTCTTACTAGCTCAGTGTCCCCTAGAAATCCTTCCTTGCCTCTCACTCCCTGTTCCCCGGCCATGCAAGTCCTCAGAGCCAATCCTGACTCCCGAGCTTCCCCTTCAGGACCACAGACTTGGGGTGCAGTTACAGGCGCACTTGTGCTCACTCGCCCCAATCCAACAGTGAGAACGGCAGGAGCTCAGCAGGAAGCTGGGGACCACGGTAGCATGGAGTGAATGAACGATTTCAGGGTCCAGCCAAGGTCTTCTCCTCCGAACCCTCAGGTGTCAGTTTCCCCTTCATCCTGTAATCGAATCTGAGATCAGGAGGGGAGGATCGTGGGGGTTGGGGGACAGAGGAAAATGAGGGGTGGGGCAGAGCTCTCCCTGTTTTACTGAACACGGTTGTGTCAGTTACTTCCATGGCCAGGTCCCGTGCGTCTCTGTAAGAGGAGGCGTTTGCCTAGACGAGCAGCTTCTGCGCTCTTTCATAGTGGCAAACGGCCAGGTGTCGTTTCCAAAGACAAACCGACCCCTTCGCACCCACAGCCACGGGTGCCTTCTAGGAACCCCCAACAGCGGAGATGCCCTTTACGAGGTGGTGGCGCGCCCTCTGGTGGTGAAATATTGAACTGCGGGAGTAAGGCCCGTTCTCAGGTACTGGATAATTTTCAAGTCTCCTTAGGGGATCTTTAGTTAAAGTGCAGATTCTGACCCATCCCACCCGACACGTGTGATTCTGATTCGTGAAACTTGGGGGAAAGCCTATGATTCTTTGTTTTTAACAAGAATCCTCCTATGAAGGAATGTTTTAGAAGAATGTTGACTTGGCCAAAAGGCAGCTGACCTCTTGCTGCTAGAAATAGTCCCAGTGGGGGTTCTGTCTTCCGCTTTGGAACCAGACATTTCAGGGTTCCCCTCCCAGCTCTCCCACTGATTCGCTGCCGCCCTCAGGCAAGCTCTCTACTCCCCTCCTCTACTCCCTCTTGTGGTTGGTGGGCGTCAAGCATACCTCCCAGGACGGGACAGGAGACAATGGGCTGAATCACCACGCAGGCGTCCCTGCAGGTGCAAACCCCACAGCGAGGCTCAGGTATGCTGCAGTTAACATTATCTGCTCAGAGACGTTCTTGCTCTCCTGCGCAAAGCAAGAACAATCACGGGAGGGGGCAAACACAGGGAGGGGATGAATAAAACGCTGTGCTGTTTCCGAAGAATCCAGGATCTCCAGGGACATCAGACATGACGGTTTGAAGCTTGTCGGGTGGCAGCGCCCAGCACTGCCCGAAACTCCAGGAAGAGCCACGTGCGAAGCGCGAGCAGAACAATTCAGGACACGCCTCCACCCGATGATGAGAAGGGAGCGTTCCCAAATAAGGGACTTGCTGAGCAAGACCATTTAGGGGCCGACGACACCCTTTTGGGGCTCTGTGTGAATAAGGTCCCTGAAAGGCTTCAGGACCAGGGTCCCCAAGGCCCAGCAAGACTCCCCACCCCAACTCCTTCCCTGGTTTTATTGGCAGGAAAGCAATTGTGTTACTGCACAGAATGGTCCGTTTCTGGGTTCTTTTCGAGTGGTCTGGTAACATATAAAGTCAGGGCCAGGCTGACTCACTCCCAAATCAGCCCCCACAGAGGCAGGGCGTTGGTTCAGACAAGCCTGAAGGGAGCAGAGGTGGCACTGGCAATGGCGTTTCTGGGATGACGTGCGGAAGTGAAGTCCTGGGGTAATGAAGGAGAGAAAAGGGGAACTCACCCTCAATTCGGTCTTTAAAGTAATGCCTTCTAATTCTGACTATGCTCACCCCTGCCCTTGCTCAAGAGCACTCGATGGCTCCCTATTGCCTGCAAAGGCAGTCAGATTCCTCTCTCTGCAATCAAGACCCTCCTGAGCTGGTCCCTGCCTGCCTTTCTTGCCTCAGTTTCTCATCGTGCCCTCATGTATCCAGTGACTTCAGTTCTAGGAGGTGCTGCTGTTTTCCAGGATTCCAGTAACTTCCCACCTCCAGGCCTCTGCCCCTGCAGGTCCCTTCTCATTCACCCAGAATGTTCCCTCCTCCATCTCTGAGAATTTGCACATCCTATGTCCTAACTGCTCCCAAAGGCAGACTGCCCCTACAGGTCTGACTGACACTCTCTGTCTCCCACCCCGCCCCCCGGTCCTATCACACGGAACATCCTGAAGGCAGCACCCTCGTCACCCTTTATTCTCTCCAATCACCTCAGTAGGCTCAGCTCATACAGTCTGGCACGTAGCTGCGATCCAACCAGTATTTGATGAATGAATGAATGAATGAATGAATGAATGAGTTGAAAGAGCAGTGCTCTGAGCAAGTTTGTTTGTCCAGAACCACCACTCCCCCCACCCAACATGCCTCTGGAATTTACTGAGTAAATATTTAGTCCACCTCCTCAGCTTTCACAATGTCCTTTTGGAGCTTCAAACCAGCAAACAGAGACTCTACGCAGGCGGCCTTTTTCAGGGAGAACAGTGCTGGGACCCCCGCTCCTCCCACTCAACAAGGGCCTTCTATTTGTGGGGTTTGGGGGGCCCTCCCCCAGGCCCCATGGCAAGGAGGCGCTGTTAGTGGTCAGAGGGGCCATGTGTTTGCACTTTCCTTGGTTCTCTTCTGGCAGGAGAAACAAAGTCCTCCCGTGCTCTGCAGTGGGAGGGGACAGGGAGGCCAAGCCAGGGCCTGAGCATCGGGGCGGGGGTGGGGGGTGGTCTGAGGGACCCCAAGTGCCAGGGGCGGGACGAGTCTGCCTGGCTCTCCTGACTGGGCTCAGATGTTCCCGGCTCGGCTCATCCCGTTACTCGTTCTCTCATTGGACAAGCAGTTAACCGAGTGGGGATTGGCCACCAGCTAGAAGCTCAGGGACCTCCCCAGGGGACAGGGGCAGCTTTTGACATTTGGAGTAAACCAGGAGGACTCACCTGTGCTGTAGGCAAGCGATCAGCGTGCTGGGTCTCAGCTTCCTCCCCCGAAAGTGCGTGCGGACCCCGCAGCAGCAGCAGCCGTGGATGGGGTTGCATGGGACTCCCTGATTTTTATGGAAGCCCCAGCTCTGGCTGAAGGTGGGGGGTAAGGGATGGGAAGGAGCTGGTCCATCCTGGCTGCTGGGAAGAGCAGGGGCTCTCCCCGAGAGCAGCAGTTTTCCTACCCAGAGAGGCAGCAGTGAGCGAGGCAGTGGCCAGGCCTCTCCAGAAGCCATCAAGAGGCCCCGGGGCCCGGGTAGAAGCCTGGGCATTGGAGCCTGAGTGCCTGGATTTGAACCTGGATGCCACCCCCTGCCAAGGGACTGTCTGCTGGGGCTGCCAGAACCACGCACCACAAACCGGGCAGGTTGCCCCACAAGACGCATCATCCCACAGCCCCAATCTCAAGTCCAAGATCAAGGTGCCCGCAGGAGCGGTTCCTTCTGCGCCGTGAGCAGCGATCTGGCCCAGCGTCTCCAGCTCCGAGCCTTGGGGGCGCCTTCCACACACGTTGGCTTCTGGATGCACCACCCCCCGGGTCTTCAGGTGACCTTCTTCCTGTGTGGGTGTCTCTGTCCAGGTTCTCCTTCTGCAGAAGTATCTGGTCCTCTTAGATGAGGGGTCCCCACGGTGCAGTGGAAACAAAGCAAAACCTGGAGTAGAGCGACCAAGCTCCCCTGGCAGTGCTGCTCCCTCTTGGCTGTGTGTGAAGGGGGCGCAGCTACGGGGGCTCTGGGGCCGATCAGCTAACCGCTCCTGCTTCCATCTCTCTCCTCTCTGATGCAATGGAGACGCCAGCACCCACTTCCGACGCCTCGCGAACACAGAACAAGCCCTCCGGACCTGGAAGTGACTTGTCTCTAGAGTGAGGTGAGCTCAGTATCTCCCTAGCAGGGTGCCTGAGGATGAAAAGAGATACTGGGCCATACAGGCGCCCCACGCAGAGGGGGAGGGGATGCTAGGAGGGCTACAGGCTCCCTGTTTGCTCAGCATCGAGGTTGCGTCCCCCGGGAAATGCCTGGCCCTCTGTTTCCTCTGCCAGCTCCACCCCCGCGGGCACCACAGCTCTAGGATTAGCCTACGCCCCGCCCGACTGGGACCAGACCCCAGCCCAGGGACCTTGGAAAGCAGACAAAGGCTGAGCCCCAGCAGCAGCAGCGCCTTGGAAATCCTTCTGAAAGTGTGGGACTGAGTTTGAGAGCCCCAGTTTCAAGATGAAAATCGGGGTCCAGCCAAGTCCACAGAAACCCTGGAGGGAGCCCTTTCCTGGGCAAAAGGCCTGGCCTTGCCCCCCGTCACCTGGGCTCTCTGGTCCCTGATTCACAGGAAGACTCTGGAAAGTCCCTTTCTCGCTGGGAGCCTGAGTTCAGTTATTGAAGCAACAAGGGCGGCGTGTGTGTCCTTCCTCTCAGGCGCTGCCAGACCCTCGGGCCCTAATTTCCTCCAGGATCTGATCTTGAAGCAGAAATTTCATAAGTTTGCTGCTTGGAAATGAAAGTTGCTAAAGTTGCTAAGTTCACTGCTTGGATACAGCTGCTTGCAGGGGCGGAGAGCTGCTGGGAAAGTCTGCGCTGTGCTGTTTGTCCACAGTAGTAGCTCTGGTTACCTTGACCCCTTCTTAAACAATAAAGTTTAAGATGGATGGGGTAGGGAAGTTTCCTTATGCAAACTGTATAAAGCCTGCAATTCCTGTAATTCGGGGCTCATATTTTTGGGAGTTATCCCACTGGGCCCGCCGGGATGTGCCAATTAAATCTCTCTCTCTCCACCTCTCTGAGTGCCGCCTGATTTCTCTGGGAAAGTTGCCGTAACAATCCGACTGCCAAGGTCTGTGAACCCCGCAAGCTGATGGGCCCGTGGAAGCTTGGGCCCAAGCTCCCCATCCCCAACCCCTCCCCAGACATGGGGCAAATCGGCAGCAGGAAACCATCAGCCTGGTGGGAGGGAGGGCTTGTGGGGGTGTCCCTTCCCCTGGGCTGGGCCTCTGGCCTGGCGTCTGACTGGTCATCTCCGGGGTGCCCAGACCCGTGGAGGTCAGAGCTGAGCTTGCAGGGCCAGAGTCAGTGGCCTTGGTCAGGGCTAGGGGCCTCTGCCTCCGCCGGCTGTTATCTGGAAGCTTCCTGAGACAGGGCAGGGCCAGGCCAGGGGGGCGTGTTCAGGGAGGGGCGGAGTCGGACCCCGCTGTGGTCAGTGGCAAACGCTGGCCCCAGTTCAGTCCTCCCTCGGCTGCTCACTGGCCCTGAGGACGTCGTCGCTGCTGCGTGCACCTCAGCCGGACAGAGTAAGTCCAGGCGCCAGGGAGCGGCCCCTGGGCTTGAGGCATCCGGGAAGAGCCAGGAATGGACCCCGGGGTTAGGGGGTTTGGATAAACCCTCTGCTGTGCCGGCGAAGAAGCCGGGGCCTAGGGCAGCTGAGGGGGTCCCCTTTGCTGTGTGACCTTGGGCGCGACACTACGTTTGCCAGACCCCCAACTTCGCCTTGGTGAGATGTGGGCATGACGAGATCAAAGGAGGTGCTGGTTCTCACCAGGCCCACTTTATGCCCAGGGGATTTCTTGTTAACATCTGGAGACATTTTATTTGTCCCAGCGGGAGGGAGCAGAGACTGGGGTGCTGCTGAGCATTGTCCCATGCCCAGGATGCCTACCACAAAGGCTGATCTGGGTGGGGGTGCCAGCAGGGCTGAGGCAGGAGGCCCTGTCCTGAGGTGGGGACCACTCTCTGGGGTGCAGGGGCGCTCAGCAACCACAGCCGGGGCTGCCTCCTGTGCTGCAATCTCGGGCACGCAGAAATCAGGGCAACAGCTGCTACAACCTGCTACTCTGAGACGGGACTGCCCAGCCCAGCGGCCGCCCCCCAGAGTAAGCAGAGGGCGCAGCAGAGCAGTGACATGAAGTGGGTGGAATTCTGGGTTCTTCTAGGGATGGGGCCCTTGAGGAGAAATGGGACAAAAGGAAACTGCCCCCCTAGCCAGCACCCCACTCAGGGGTCGAGGAAGGGCAGGGCACGGGAGAGGAGAGCGTGGGCGGAGGGGGGGCGGGGAGTGCGGCGATGGCTGCCGGGAGAGACTCAGGCCGGCTCATCAGGTCCTGCGCAATGAACACGAACGGCCCCTCCATCAATAGGCGTCACAAAGAAAAGGAAGCAAAACGAAACAAAACGAAACTGGGCAGCTCAGGGGCAGTGGTCAAGGTCACCAGCAAGGACAGCCCGGGGCTCCCTCTGGGTGATCCGCCCCCCACCTCGCTGTTTCCAGAGGTCAGGGGACCCCTCTGCATTACAGAGGAGAGTGGGGTCCGTTCGCCCACACACTCCCCCAGGTGCCGGCACCTCCGTGACACAGCCAAGCCTCCCGGCAGCCGAGGGTCCTGTCTGTTATGAACACCTATGGGTGCGGGTGGGGGGGAGGCCAGAGCAAAAGAACCGCACGACAAAGCCTAAGTCACGGCACTGATAGGGCCGATGGAGAGAAGCGGCCCAGGGGCCACCCAGCCGCCCTAGAGAGGGGGCAGGGGAGCGAGTCGGAGAAGGGGCTTTGCCTCCGCCCTGGCAGGTGGCGGAGAAGATGCCCTGAGGGACAGTTTCCAGCAGGGGGAGCGGAGGTGCAGGCCCCCAGGCCTGGCTGCTTTGGAGGAGCTGGTGGCAGAAGCGTGGTCCAGGGGTACACAGCAGCGAGGCCGGGCCGGTGGAGGGGAGGCTGGTGAGAACCGGCGGCGGAGGCCCCCAACTAGCAGCCTGTGGGTTCTCCCACAGAACAGTGCGATTTTACCCCAAACCAAAGAGTGGCCGTGGAGTTCTGGGGGAGCCCTGTGTCGTGTTTGTGATGGAAGGAGTCTTTCAGGCACCGCATGTGGAAAGTGTGGGGTCCAGGGGAAAGACTGAGGGGTTTTGCCAAGAGGGTGGCGGGAGCACGCGGGAAGCAGGCAGATTAAGACCCCGCTGGTGTTCTGGAGCTGGGGGCGAGGTGAGGAGTCTCCACGACTGTGCTCCCACGCAGCTCTGTCCCCCGTCTTCAGAATCCAGGGGTGCTGTGGGTCTGCCTTTCTCTATCTGCCTGGGCCCCCAATCTTACCTCCTTTAGTAATTAGCAGGTGAAGAGTGGGCCCCCCCCCCAGCCTCCCTCTTTTGAGTCCAGAGGCAACTGGGTGGGATTTTGGTGTCGAATATTTGGAGTAAACACCAGCAGATTGGGGGCCATGGATGGCGGGGGTTGGGTGGGAGGCCTGCTGACCCCTGCCGCCTCCGGGCACTCAGCCTGGGAGACCAGAGGAGCTTGACTGACCTTTCTCCCTTCTGACACATGGGGGAGTCACTGAGGAAATAGAGGTGGGGGGTAGGGGCCCAGGGGAGGGTCAGCCCCGTCAGGCTGGGCCAGCAGGTAGTGGGGACAGTTCACCTAGTGCCCCGTGCCAAGGTTCTGCACAGACTCACCCCTGGTTCAAAGTTGGAACAGAATGGTGTCAAAGTGAGTGTCTCCACCAGAGGCCCAGGAATGTAATGGCAAAGTCTGGGCTTGGAAATTAGGAGACCTGGGAGGAGTGCCCAGAGGCCTCCATTTGCTCAGAAGTAACCTCTGACCTTCTGTTTCCTCTCCATGCAGTTATGGTAATGAGGCAACTTGCTGGCTGTGGCTGTGGAGTGTAAATGAACTAATAATACAGCTGAATAGTGAGGAGACACAGTAGACCCCAGGAGCTGGAGAGAAGGGGGAGTGAGGTGTTACTCTCAATGTGTCAGTCAAGAAGCTGTGTCTACACCATGGAATCTGGATTTTAATCCAGCTCCATCACTCCTTGGTTGGGAACAGTTCCATTTTGCTAAGCCTCAGTTTAATCATCTGTAAAATGGGGTAAATAGTGTTGACACTTGGTGGTGATGAATTATAGTAATATTTATCAAGTGCCTAATGGTCCTTAATAAACAGTGGTTTTGATTAAGATAGAGAGTGGGCCTACATGGAGCTAAATGTCTGGGTCCCACACCTGCAGGCTGGGGAACCTGTGTGAAGCTGGGGTGTCTCCAAGGAGATGCTGCCCCCCAAGAGATTCAGTGGGCACTCAGAGACCCATCTGGTCTCGGTATTTAAGGAGGGGCCAGGGCGGGTGGGGGCCGCGGAGAAGGGCAGGATGCAGGGCGGCTTGGGAGCCAGCTGTGGGACACCCGCTGCTCCTGTAGCTGTTCTGTGAAAGCAGCTCTTGGAGGGTGATTGCCAGCCGGGTGTTAATCTTCGGGGTGTTGAGCTGAACTGTCTCTTCAGCAAGCCCCTCCACACTGATAGCTTTGTGCTCTAAAATAGACACATTTATTAAAAGGACACCAAGATCTGACACCACTGCTGTCCTTTAAAGACCTTCTCGAAGGCAACTTTTAAGGTGGGGACGCAAGGGAGTGCCAGCTGGGAAGCCTGGTCATCTGCAGATTGTGGAGTGCTGGTGGGGGCTGCTGAGCAGGGACACTTTGACCCTGACCTGGAGGACAGGGGTGAGGCGAGGCGATCCTTGCGGGCAGGGGTGGGGAGGGGAGGTGGCCAGAGCCTAGGCCTTGAGGGCGCTGAGTTAAGCCTGCCCCCTGAGGGATTCCCCCCGCTCCTCCCTCCTCCGGCTGTATGTGAAGTGGGGAAGGGGCGGGCGTGAGGGGACAATCCATTTAGGTCAACACAGACCCCGCGGTGCCTGGGCTCCCTGGGGCGCAGTGATGGCTGAGGCTGCTAGAGTCGGAGTAGCTGAGGCTGTGCAAACAGAACATTCTAAATGAGTGTGCTTCCTGAGCTCAGGCGCCACTTGGGGGTCAGGGGTGGTGCGTGGGACACCCTGGAACCACTCAGCTTCACGCAAAGCCAGGACTGCCGCCCAGGTCAGCCTGAACGCCCCTGAGCATGGGGGACCCCTGCCTCCCCGGGGGCCGCTTCGAGCAGTGTCCAAAGCAGCCTTTTGGGGTCTTTTGAATTTGGTCTTGCTTTGGGACACAGTAGCAGTGTCCCCTAGGCCTGGGGACTGAGGTCCTGATGACGTGGTGTCCGTGGGATGAGAGCGCCCCACGGGAGGGGATTCACACCGAGAACGGACTGCCTGGCGGGGTCTCACCGGAGTCGGTCAGGCCATGGCAACGTGGGGATCAGCTGCCGGGCTGGGGAGGGAGGGTGTGCCTGCGGGGAGCCCCGGGAACGTCTCCAGTGGGTCCCGGCCAGACGCCCCCACCGGCCATTGGCTCTTCCTCAGCGCTCCCGGCCCTGTGCGAGCACCATTGAAGCACCGTTGTCGTGTTGTGGCACTCAAGGCCCAGCCCCCCCAGGGCAGGCACTGTGCTTACTGCATCATACAGGGCTCACCGGGTGGCGGTGGCGGTGGGGGGGCGAGGTAATGGTTTGCCCCAGCCAGGCCTGGAGGAAGCAGTGGGGCTGGCAGCCGGGCTGCGGTGTCCAGGCTGTTCTCAGCTGGTGGCAGGAGGACTCTGGGGGCACAGAAGTGGCTGGAGTGGGGGGTGGAGGCAGACTGACCTCAGGGAGGAGGGGAGAAGGGGCTGCAGGCGGAAGACAAAGCTGCCAATGACTGATAAATAACAACACCGTGCGTGGGAGGAACGAGGATTCATTCTCAGAAGTCGAAATTAAGGACAAGATGGGTGGGAGGGGGCCCAGTCAGTTTCCTCCCCCCACCCCCCACCCCAGGTAAGGTTTGGCTTATGCAGCACTGAGGATAGAGTGGGGGGTTCCTCAGGAAAAAGGAGGCTTTATATTGGCGGCAAACACATTGCAGAAACTGAGCTTTTTCTTGAGCGTGTGTTAATTTTCAGACAGAAGCTTGTCTGCTGGAAACTCCGGGGACCATTACCTCTGGTGGGTGCGATTGGTGTGTGGGAAAGGCCTTAGCAGATAAAAATGTATCAGAAGGAAATGCCTGTTTGGTCACCCCTGCGGGTGGTGGTGTGTGTTAGGGGTGACACCAAGGAGGCTCCAGTCTCCAAGCTGTTCTGCCGGCTGTGGCTGTGGGCCGGGCTGATGCACAGATTGCCTTGTTCCACTGACTTCTGCCTCTGCGAGTCTTTTTTTTTTTTTTTAATATTTATTTATTTATGCACACAAGCTGGGGTGTAAGCCAGAGGTGTGGGGGCAGCTAGAGGATTCACCAGAGACAGAGTGGGGAGCAGAACAGGCAGATGGGCTGAAGTACACTGCTGAGGGGAGCAGCGGGTGAGGCAAGAGAGGTCTGCAGCGCCCTGTGGAAATCTCCCTGGCCGGGGATCGAACTTGTGCTGCAGTGGCTGCCTATAGGTTCATAGTGCTGCGCTTAACCCGTTGTGCCACCAGGGAGGCCCAATTCAAGTCTTCCATTTTCTTCCTTTGCCCCAAATTGCTTGATTTTCTTTCACACCTGGATAATGGGAGACCCCATAGGGCCCCCTGAGAGGCCCCAGGAAGATGAAAAGTGAAGGTGCCCTGTCTGAGAGAAGGAAGAGGAGACTCCCCGCCAGCTCAGGCTGCGACAGAGGCACAGATGGGGTCCCCACACACAGGCATTCACAGCCGGTCTGGCGCCCCAGGGGGTCTGAGGTCAGGGGACACAAGTAGGTTTCCTCGAGGCCTCCCTCCTGGCCTTGGAGATGCCGTCGCCTGCAGGGTCCTAATGCGCTCGGCCTGTGGACACGAGTCCTGGCCAGGGCTTCTCTCAAGGACATAGACCTGCTGGACTCAGCCCCCATCCCCCAGAAGCCTGATTTTCACTTAGTCTTCTTCAAACGCCCTGTTTCTAGACACAGCCACACATGAGCTTGGGGCTCACATGGCTAGACACTGAGGTAGGACTTCCACACGTGAGTTTGGGGCACAGTTCAGTCCATCGGAGAAGAGGGAAGTCAGGGTGCTCACGTGAAGAGGTCAGAGTCTCAGCAGGGAAGGTGCCTCTCAGGACGGGCAAGTGTCACCTTATAGGCCCTGGAGCAGCCCCAGGGGAAGAAAAAGGGGACCCACAGGCACCCGTGTGTTCACCCGTGAGTCCAGGAGCTGCCCCGCGGCCGATGCTCCACATTTGCTGAATGAACAAAGGCAGCGGTGGCTGGATTAGCGCCTCAGTTGGTCTGAGTATAGAAAGACCACAAAGGGCCTCCCTGGTGGTACAAGGGGTTAAGTCAGTACTATGAAGCTACCAGCAGCCACTGCAGCATGAGTTCGATCCCCAGCCAGGGAACCTCCCACAGGGCGCAGCAGACCTCTCCTGTCTCCCCGTTACTCCCCTCAGCAGTGTATCCGTCGATCCGCCTGTTCTACTCCCCACTCTGTCTCTGGTGAATCCTCTCCCCAACCCACACCTCTGTTCTTGTACGCTCCAGTTCTTGTATGCACAAATAAAAACTTTAAAAGAAAGAGAGAGAGAAAGAAAGAAAGAAAAAAAGGAAGAAAGAAAGAAATAAAAAAGAAGGAAGGAAGGAAGGGAGGGAGGGAGGGAGGGAGGGAGGGAAGGAGAAAGAAAGAAAGGCCGTGAAGCCTTGCCTAACACTTTACTCAGGTGACAGAGGTGAGGGTAAAAGGCCAGGCAGAAGCGGGTCACTAGTTCCAGGTCACCGGTCACCTCAAAGGTGCTGACCAGGCACCTTCGCCCTTCGCCTCAGGCCCATCCCCCAGCCATCCAGCAGCCTGGACCTCCGTGTGGCTGAGGATTCTGGCCCCAGAGGTCAGTGGACCCTCGGGCCTGCACCCCTCTGCCTTCCCCCCCCATCAGCTGTCTGCGTCCCCAGTTGTCTGTTCTGGAGCCCGCACTGTGCCCCTTACACCCGCACCCCCACTCACAAGCCACAGCTCCCTTCCTGCTGGTTCTTGGTGACTCCGGTCTGGCACGTCAGTTTTGCACACTGGCTCCTCGGCTTCTTTCTGCGGAGCTGTGCGTCTGCACACCCTCTCTGAGCTGGCTCCTCCCCTCCCCTACAGAACCAGAGGCAGCCACCATGCAGCTGTGCCTCCTCCTGTGCCTGGCGCTCCTCAGCCCCCAGGTGGCTGCCCTGCGCCGCTCGGCAGCGATGAAGAAGAGGTCTAAGGAGCTTCTCCCGGCCACCACAGAGGCCCCCAGGGAAAAGGACTTTGTCTTCGACCTCTACAGGACCTTGGCTGCCTCTGACCCCAGCAAGAACATCTTCTTCTCCCCTCTGAGCATCCACATAAGCCTGGCCATGCTCTCCTTGGGGACAGGGTCCAACACCAGGGCCCAGATCCTGGAAGCCCTGGGGGTCTCCATGCAGGAGAGCTGGGAAGAGGAGCAGCTCCACACCACCTTCCAGAAATTGCTGCAGGAGCTCAGCCAGCCCAGAGACAGCCTGCAGCTGAACCTGGGCAACACCCTGTTCATCAGCCCCACGGTGCCACTCCATGAGACCTTCCTGAGCGCCACGAAAACGCTGTACCTGGCAGACACTTTCTCCACGGACTTTGGGGACCCCGTGGGGGCACAGAAGCAGATCAACGATTATGTGGCAAAGCAAACTAAAGACAAGATTGTGGACTTGATTCCACCCCTCCAAGGCACCGAGATCATGGTGATGCTGAACTACATTTTCTTTAAAGGTAGGACTGGGGCTTGAGCCTGCACGTCCTTTCTCTTCTCAGCTGCTTTTATTATTAAAAAAAAAAAAACGATTATACTAGAAAGGAGCAGGAGTAGATTTAGTTGCCTGGAGCAGCCACGGCCGGGGGGGGGGGGTTTACTGTTCTGTGGACATGAATGGCCCAGGACACCATCCCCTGCACTGGGGAAGGGCTGTCCTGGCGACAGAAGCCACAGCTCCCACACGAGCTCTGAAGCTCCAAAGGAACTGACACCGCGGCCACTCAGGGCAGGACTGCGGGTCGTAGGACCTCAGTGTGGGTTGGAGGCATCACCCTAGTCCTGCCTGTGTGGTCCCAGCTCCTGGCCCCCATGTCCTCCTAGGAGATGATTATCCAGTAGAGAAACACCAGCACAAGCGCCTGTTTCTCTGGAAAGTCTTTTCTACCCTCCTCAAGGAGAGCTGATTTCCTTCTCTTTACCTCCCTGACATTGCTTGGAAACACCCCGCTCATGTCAGCTCCCGTGTCTGCTGCTCTTTCTAGATGTTGAACTTTCAGGGCCCTAGATGAGGACCTCAGTGAGGATGGGGAGCACAGGGGAGGGGAGGAGAGCAGAGAGAAGGAGAGGGGAGGAGTGGAGGGAAGGGAGGGGAGGGAGGAGAGGGAAAGTGAAAGAAGGGAGAGGAGGAGGGAGGGGAAGGGAATGAAGGGGAGGGGAGAGTGAAGATGGCAGACGGGGAAGGGGGTGGGAATAGGGAAGAGAAGGGGAGGG
>PVIJ01023390.1:0-14330 GCA_004024925.1 Scalopus aquaticus | reverse complement strand
ATGGGTAGCGGGAGGATAAGGGCACAAAATGGAGTGGAAAAGGACACAAGGGAGCACGGAGATGGGTCACGGGTGAATCGGTGATGGGTTACCCAAGGGGAATACAAAATGTAAACGATATAAATAACAATAAAAATATATATTAAAGAGGGGCCTCCCCGGTGGCTCAGTGGTTAAGCGCTGCGCTGTGGAGCTGTCGGCAGCGGTGACGCAAGTTCGACGCTCGGCCGGGGAGAGTCCCACATGGCGCGGCAGACCTCTCCTGCCTCGCCCGCTGCTCCCCTCAGCAGTGTACTTCTGATCTGCCTGTTCTGCTACCCGCTCTGTCTCTGGTGAACCCTCTCACCGCCCCACACCTCTGGCTTGTACCCCAGCTTGTATGTATAAATAAAATAAATCTTTAAAAAAAAATATATATATATATTAAAGAGGGCCTCCCTGGTGGGGCAGCGGTTAGGTACTGCACTGTGGAGCTGTCGGCAGCGGCGACGCGAGTTCGACACCCGACTGGGGAGATTCCCACATGGCAGGGCAGACCTCTCCTGCCTCGCCCGCTGTTCCCCTCAGCAGTGTTTCCATTGATCTGCCTGTTCTGCTCCCCACTCTGTCTCTGGTGAACTCTCTTGCCGCCCCACACCTCTGCTCTGTACCCCAGCTTGTATGCATAAATAAATAAATCTTTAAAAAATATATATGTATATATTAAAGAAAAAAGACAAAGGACAGCTACTCATATTTTTAAAAGTATACTTGACTTAAGGAGGTAATTTCTTTATATGTGTGTAATATCAAAAAGATCTTAAAACCTTTTTTCTTATTACACACACACACACACACACACACACACACACACACACACACACAAATACTTTCCTCATCTAGAGAAACAAAAATCTCTTCTCTATCACTTTAGTCAAAAATAAGCGAGAGGTCTGAGAAGCCCAAGAGTGGTCAAGGATGCTCTGACTGGAGCTGGTCCTGGCCGCCTATGAGCTCAGTTTTGCAAGTGTCCTAATGGGAACCGTATGGCTGGGACAGCTGGGTGCCAGCAGGTCTTCCCTGAGCAGCTGTTTGCAGTAACCTGTGGTTGCCATGGGAACCAGGCTCTGGAGGACATTGGCCTGATAGATTTATTAGGCAGAGGTAAGGGAAGCCCCTTTGTCACTAAATTTTATGGGGGGTATGTGGCCACAGAGCTAGGGAGGAATAGAGAACATTTTAGGGTTTGGTAATTAAAGACCAAGAGTATTATAATAGAGTTCCTCCCATGGTATCAGCCCACAGGTGCCCCAGGGGAAAGCCCTTATCACCCTAGTCACCCTAGGTCCCTGAGAAATAGGACGTGCTGGGCTGCAGGTGAGAGGACATTCACAGTGTGCTTGTTCTTGACCTTCAGGACAGGCTGGTTCCTTGGCTTCACGACTAAGGGAAAGCGTTTTGGCTTCTAGCCCTTTTATGCTACAGAGGAGGCCCAGATGGGGTATGGAACTTGTCTGAGGTCACACAGCACGCTGGCGGCAAAGCCAGGACATGAACTTATGGCACCTGCTCCAGGCAGTGTCTTACTCTCTCTCCTTTACACTTTGGCATTCTGCATGCTTGCTAGCCCGGGAAAGGCAGGCACACTGACCCACACCGGCCCTCTGTTTGAAGTCCCAGCTTGATTTTGGGAGAAAGAGCAACCCCCTGAACAGGGCTCACAAGAGCCACTATGATCTGGCGTCTGCTGAACTCTCCAGCCTTGTGCTTTTCCTAAATTCTTCACCTTGAACTCTGCTCCAGTGGGATTTGTCCTTCCCAGTGAAGTGTCTTCCTGCCCTCTTTCATCTTTACACTGTAGTTCTTTGTGATGGAAAACCCTCCCCGTTCCACCTAAAGGACGCCGGTTCATTCCTGAGTCTAAGCATAACCTCCATTTGCTCCTCCAGGGATTCTTCCTTGAATTCCAGGCCTGGCTTAGCTGTGCCAGTCATCTGCATCCAGAACCTTGTCACTCAAGTTGTGCTTGGGGGCAAGCGACATTGGCTGGCATCCCCTAAGAGCTTATCAGAAATGCAAAGTCTCAGGCCTGTCCTGGAGCACTGAGTCAATGGGATTGCAAGCCCCCCACCAACCCCAGTGACTCTCACGCACGTGGAGATTAGAGAAGCACTGCTCGAAAACATGCCCCCCCCTTTTCACACATGCTCCTGGCACGACTCACTGCATCTGCATGCTGACCTGGCCTCAGCAAAGACAGGTGCTGCTCCTTGTCAAGTAGGATCTGTCTTCTTCACTTGTGTCTTTCAAGCCCACATCACAAGGCCTGGTACACAGTAAGCACATTGAATGAATCAAGGAATCCAATTAATGAAATGAGGTCTCCTCAAGTCTTTTGATATTGGATGATGCATTTTTTAGAATGTTATTTTGAGCTGAAGAGGCCCCAGAATTTACGGAATGCACCGATTTCCAACTGTACGCTATAGACCCTTGTTATTTCAGAGAGTCTGGAATAGGGGGAAATTGAAGAGGAGACCCAGAGATGGGGCTCCAGGGCACCTCTCTAGGTTCTATCAGAAAAACCCTAGAATCACCACTCTATACACTCATTCACCCCATTATCCAATTATCCACTAAGTAAGTAATCAGCACCTATATAAGGATGACTAGAACACACAAGATCACCAGCTATATATAAACTGACATTATAGTGGGAAAGGGTGATAAGACATAAAAGTAAACCCATAAGGAGAACAAGACCCTAAAATTAGAGTTTTAAAAAAAGAGAATTAAAACATGAGAATGTGACAGAGAGTGAATGGGTAGAAATTTTAGTGGCTTCTCCAAGAAGAGGGCATTCTAGCTAAGAGCTGGAGTTCTCAGTAAGATTTATTTAGGTGGAAAAATATTTCTTTAGGAAAGAAAAGTCCAGTTCATCATGATCATTTTATAGATGAAGGGACTGAAGGCCAGAGAAGGCCAGCCCAAGGTTGAGAGAGTTCATTAGCAGTGCCAGGATGGATTAGGAAGCAGCTGCCTTGATTCCTGCTGATCTGCCAGTATGGGCTGTTGGGGGAATTTCAGATTCCTTCTCCAGAGACTACAAAGACCAAAGGAAGAGGAAGCTGGGTGACATGGTGGGGGTTGGCAGATGATGGCTGACCAGAGGTTAGCAGGTTATCACAGTCTGTTACTGAGCGGGTTGCCCTGCCTCTGTGGGCGGCCGGGCAGGCAGCCTTGCCAAAAGATTTATGACCTGGAGGGTCATAAAGGCACTCAGAAGGTTGTAAAGACAAAGTCAGGAGTGGGGCTCTGGTTTCGCTTCCACCCAAACTCCCTGAGTCCTGTGGGAAAGCCCAATAAAGGGGAATGCCTTTCCCCATCCCTGGGCAAGATGGTGGTTGAGATGACTCACACAGCAGCTTTCATCTTGGGGCTCTGTGCTTCTGCCTGCCTGTCTGTCCTCTTTGCTTTTATCTAAAGAACCTTCCTTTCATGTGAAAGGGAGAAAGTTACAATCCAGGACCCAGCACAACAGATAAGGCCCAGCCTAGAGAGAGATTCCTTTCATCCCTTGACCAAGTTCTCATCTCTTCCTTTGAGGGCCTCAAATTCATGGAGGGTTATGGCAGGAGAACTCAGGGCCGAACCAGCCTCTGGATCAAACGCTACAATTCTGAGCAGCTCCCTTAATCCTGTTGGGCCTCCAACTCCTTATCGCATAGGGGGATATGCTACTTGGCCTTGCTTACAGGGTCTTATTGAAGTCTTTGAAAGTATGACGTGCTACCTACTATGTATTTCAGGAAGTCACGCAGTTCCCCAATGCCACTAATGTGACCCCTTCCAGAACACCACACTATCTCCTCTAGATTATGAGCACGAAAGCCTGGTCTTGTCTTGAACCTGTCAATTCAACCTTCCAACAGAGGAATCTTTCTCCCTTGAAAACCTGATAGTATGACCCCCAACCCCCATGAAAAACACTTGAAAAGCTTCCCATTACCCTAGAGGAGGGAGGATCCAAATTCTTAACCCTACTTATAGGGCATCCAGGACTGGCCCCTGCTGATCTCATCGCCCCTGCTGTCACACACTGTCCCAGCTACCTGGAAATTCCTTCAGTTCCCCCCACCAAAGTGTTCGCACAGTGTAGAAAGTGCTGCTGGGGCCGGGGAGAAGACTTTGGCGGTCGTTGATGATCACAGACCCGGCATTAGACAATAATGCACCACATTTGGAAGAGCAGTTAGTGTCCCTTGTTCATGCTCTTCCTCCCCCAGATCACTTTTAAAAAGGCAGGTTTGGGTTTAGGACCATGTCATCATCCACACTGCCCTAACACTTGCTTATCTGTCTTTGGAAGTGCTAGAGAACAAGACTATTCTTTTCTTCCACTGTATTTAATGTTTAGATTTAATTTTCCAGTAAGGGTAGGGAGCGCTGGTTCTTCCATTGACAAAATGACACAGATATACTTTCAACAAGAAGAGAATCTCAGGAAGAGACACCAAATAAATGAAGTGCATGTGGCATGGCCAACAGAACAAAGGTGGGAGGTCCCCATGTGAGCAGAAAGCCCTGCTCTCGTGGACCGTATCTACTCTGGGCATCGCCCAGGATAAGCCTTCTGCCCCAAACCCCCCAGGACTCCTCTCTTTATTTCTCTGTCCCCCACTCAGCCTTTATGTGTCAGAGGCTGTGACCTGAGAAATAGGCCCAAATGGCCCTATTCTTTTGCTCTCATGACTTACTACTCATATTTTGCAAGTCCTTGTTTCATTACCTGCAGCAGTATCCTACATGTGGGGAGGGATGGCCCGTCCACCTTTTTTCCATGGAGCGTCAGCACCAACAGGTAAGAAGTACTGCTGCGCATGTGCAGAGCGAATGAATGTTATCGTTAGATGCGAGGCATGGGAGGCAGCCAGGATTCCACGTGCTGCTTTATGAAACTTCAGAAGACAGTGACTGTGTCTTAGCTCTGTTTAAGTCTGTGTGGCACCTCACCCAGTGGTTGGCACAATCACTGCTGGTGACAACAATCAGTCCTTGACACGTGCTGAATTAATGAGTGTGTTTAGTTGTGGCAACCAATGGACCTCACGGCAGAAAATCTCCAATTGGTTCTGGACTAGGATTAGAGGCCCTGACCCCACCACCATACCCTCTGTGATGCTGGTCAGGACACACCTTCAAGAAGCTTAAATTTCTCACCTCGAAAATTGAAGGTGGAAGGTTGGCGATGGGAGCATTGTTCAAAGAAGCAGCTCGTCTCATTGACCTGACCTTCTAGGAGGCCAAGAAGTCAAACTGCCAAGAGGCTTGCGTTCCCCTGCTCATTCCCCATCTCGAGCCCTGACACGGCTGAGCACCACCCCGAGTTATTGATCAAAGGTTCTGGGGACAGGTTTAGTAAATCAGAAGGAAGCAAAAATAATTCGCCCCCCCACTCACACGCCCCCTACCTGGGCCCCAGCTCATCCTCGCTCCTCCAGACAAAGTCGCCGAACTTCTCGTAGTGAGAGTTGTAGTGGTGCTGGACCCGGAAGAGCATGGACGCCGAGACCTCCATCAGCGTGTTGTAGGCTGTCTGCTGCTCCTTCCCGCTTGTGTAGCCGTTGTAAAGGTTGTAGATCTTGTCGGCTATCTCTGAGGGGGAACAAGTGCAGGCCTGGGTCAGTGGGAGGCAGGACAAAGACAGGAAGCAGGTCTTGCCATCAAGAAGGCGGATTCGCACAGGCGTTCACGTACTTTGTTTCTGGAATTAGACAAACCTGAATTCCAAGCTGAAGGTGACGCTGATTAGTTGTGTCGTTTTTCCTATTTACCAACTGACGAGAACAAGGTCAACTCTGAAGGTACACTGGGAGGACTAAATTAAAAAGTGAATATAAAGCACTCAACACTGGGCCATAAAGTTGGTGTTCATCATTGCCAGCTTAATTATTAATCTGATTACTGTGCCCATGATTTCACAGAAAATTCCAAACAAGTGCAGAGGCTTAAGTAAACTGTCCTAGGCTCATCTCAATGGCCCCCTTCCATTTCCCCTCCACAATATTTCCAACACACTTCTGCGATCTGCTCTGATAGGCCCCCATTCACAATGCTTTTTTTTTAATATATATTTTTATTGTTATTTATGTCTTTTACATTTTGTATTCCCCTTGGGTAGCCCACCACCAATTCACCCGTGATCCATCTCCATGGTCCCTTGTGTTCTTTTCTATTCCATTTTGTGCCCGTTTCCTTCCCTCCCCCCGCCTCCCCCCTCTGCTGAGTGTCTCTCTCCTATTTGGTTTCCCTATAGTCCTGTTATAAGTGAAACCATTCGATATTTTTCTCTTTCTTTCTGGCTTATTTCACTGAGTATGATCCCCTCTAATTCCATCCATGTCGCTGTAAATTACATGTGTTTATCTTCTTTGAATGCTGAATAGTATTCCAGTGTGTATATGTACCACATCTTCTTGATCCAATCATCTATTTTTGGACATCTGGGTTGCTTCCATACCTTTGCTATTGCCCATTCACAATTCTTGCAAAGAAAACTCACTTTTCTGCTTGCCATTTCCCTTCCTTGTTCTTTGGCTGTTCCTACCAACTGAGGTGACTTCAATTCCTCATGGGCTGCTCTCCTGAGTGCAAGGCACATCCTTTCATTTTTGAAGACTAATCAAAATCTACATATGTTCCCGAGTCACTGCTAATAAAGGTGCCTCTAGGAGAGTCTGGAGGACTTGAAGGAAAGGTGTGGGGAGCATTTCCTTTGCATTTTTTTTTCTACTCTGATTTTTATTTTTCTTATTTTTTCAGACCATGAACACGTGCTATTTTAAAATAATCAAGGAAAACAGAATCAGGGAGTATCTGAAATCCCCTCACTTTTGAGTAGCTCACCACCATCTCTTATCAGGTAGCATGGAAAACATGTAGCATCGAGCCTCTTGTTGAGCCATTTGTAGAGAAGCCACCTGCTTTCCCTGGAATGTGGGTCCCAAAAGATGAAGACCGTGTCTCTTTTATGTCGCTTGTACCAAAGATGTTAGAAGATATTTGTTCAACTTGAAGGGAACCTCCAGGACTCATGAGTTCCATCCCATTTTCACCAGAAATTTCACCCAAACCTTGCCCAAGAAGTAAGTATATGGTGGCTCTGGTGGATTGGTCCTGTTTTCCCAAGTGTTTGGCCTGATGGTTACAATCCATGGAGAGGAACAAAGCTATACTCTTACACACTAACTCTAACTATAGCTCTCTCAATGGGATTCTGAAGCCACCTTGAGGTATAGAAGGGAGTGTGTTGTGATCAGCTAATGATGTCTGCCATGGGTGCAGCAAGGTGAAGTGGTTTTCTAGGGCCACCCATCTGCCAAGAGAGTAGTCTCTAAGAAGCTGTGGTGCGCCTCCACCACTACCTCATGCCTTTGGGTCAGAACATACACAAACTCTAGACAAGGTATTGCTGATCCACCTCAGTTTTCTTCAAGGTTTTCATGAAATGAGCCCATGCTCCTCCTTCATCATTAGTTCCTTCACTGTCTTCTGGGTTAATATGTGTGTGGGGTGGGGAAGGGGTGGTGGTTCGTGACTCTTGGGAGCAGAATTTAGAGAGCAGAGATACGAGAGTTACCTGGGAAGAGAAGAAATGGTCACCTACCTTCTGCCTTGTTGTCATCGACCAGTGGACAGGCTGTCCTTAGGGTCACTGTGCTGAGCTCCGAGTGCCTCCCTCGTGTATCCACAGCATACAGAGTGAACCTGGAGCACAGCAAGAAAATAGAGTGCCTGCCTGTGACTTCCAGAAGGCCCTGCACTGCAGGGAGGACCAGAAAATCATAGCACAGGAGTAGCGGTCAAAAAAACTCTGGGATGCTTAAGCTGCAGGAGAAGCGACTTGGGAAAAAAACAAGAATCACAAAGCAGGGACTCCCCGGTGGCTCGGCGGTTAAGCGCTGCGCTGTGGAGCTGTCGGCAGCGGTGACCCGAGTTCGACGCCCGGCCGGGGAGAATCCCACATGGCGCGGCAGACTTCTCTCCTGCCTCGCCCGCTGCTCCCCTCAGCAGTGTATTTCTGACCTGCCTGCTCTGCTATCCGCTCTGTCTCTGGTGAGCCCTCTTGCCGCCCCACACCTCTGGCCTGTACCCCAGCTTGTATGTACAAATAAAATAAATCTTTAAAAAAAAAAAAAAAGAATCACAAGGCATTTACTGAGCATCCACTGCCTGCTGAACACCTTACAATTAGCCTCTTCATTTACAAGTTAGCAGGCCTAGAAGGCAGGGAGTTCTAGCACCTGCATTTCACCAGCGAGGAGTCTGAGACTTCTTGTGCTTTCACAGTTACTGTGGAATCGTCATCTGAGCCCAGCGCTTGAGAAGTGGATCCTAATGCTACCTTGCATGGCTGCATGCACTCATTTCTATGTTCCTGCCTTCACTCACTGAACACATACATATTCAGCATTAGCTATAGGCCAGGCATGATGGTAGGTGCTAAGGTAATAAAGAGGCACAAGAGAATCAAGGTCCCCGTTTACGTAAAGTTAACAAAAAAGTGAACAGAAAATTAGTGGTAAATGTGAAGGAGGATGTAACAAGACATTATGAAGAAGATTAACATGGAGAAGAGGTGTGGGTATATTAGAAAGGTTTGTCCACAAATTTCTTCCTGTGGAAAGGCTTGAGCTGAGACCTAAATAATGAAAGGAACCAGATTATGGGTGGAAGACCTAGGGCAACACTTTCCAGGCTGGGAGCACAGGAAGTGCAAAGGCCTTGGGGAAAGGAGATCCCAGACTGTTGCAGGAACAGATAGCTGGTGTGGCTGTAGTAAGTGGAGAAGAGGTGAAAGGTCAGTGGGACCTTCACAAGTCATGACAGGAAGAGGATTGGGAGTTTATGCTAAGGACAAAGCATAGCTCCACTTTTCTGTGATGTCACCTGCAGCTCCGGGCTGTACTGGGGGGAGAGAGGGGGCAGGGGAGCAGCCAGCCTGTGAGGCGTTAGGAAAGGAGAACTGGTAAACTGCAGACCTGTCGTAGTCAGGTCAATGCAGGGCACACAATTCTTACTTGAGCAGCCCTGTTGTCTGGCCAACCTTCAGGAGACACGCTGACCCTCAAGTCCCAGATCTCCAAGTTCTGTGGTTTGGGCAAAGTATAAGGAATGAGTAGACTCTCAAGAGGAGGTAAGTCTCGGAGGCCAGGGGCAGTGTGAATATAGATGGGTTTAGCATCTAAATTCCTGTCTTTGTCATACCATCCTCTGTCACCAGACTTCCAGGACAGAGGCAGTAGCATGGAGTGGGAAAAGGGTTCCTTGTGTCAACAAGAGACAGCGATCCCAGGGGCTGTTTCCTTTCCTCCTTCCCCAACACCTTAACTGACCTCAAGTTACACAATAGGCAGGACACTGATTACCAAGGCGCAGAATGGCAAGCACTGATGAACCACACATATCGGCTACTTAGTAAAATACAAGTTGGTTGGACAAATTAATTAATATGTGCTAAGGGTCTAATATGTGTCAAGCACTGAAGCTAAACTGCTTCACCTGTGTTGTAGTTATTAATTCCCCCAAATGATCCTAGAAGGTAGCTACTATTACTCTTTATTTTATACAGGCGCCTCAGAGGAGGCAAGTTGCTAACCCAGAGTCACACAGCAATCGCTGGGCATGCCAGTGTAAGCCCAGGTTTACCTGAATCCAAAGCACATGGCCTCAATCACTGTACAAATAAAATTCCAGTAGCTACTTGCTTGATTCTGTGTTGAGGGAGTACTGTCTCACATGCTATCCTAATCTTATGAAAACCTGCAAAAATCATCTCCTATGATCTCCATCTTTCAGGAGAGGAACAAATTAGGCGATTTGTTTAAAGTCACAGAAAATAAAAAAGCCAAGTGTGTGCCATGGTTCCTCTAAAGCACCTACTCTTTGCTCTCAGACACCGTGATGCTGCTCTGGCTTCTACCACTCACTAGATTAGGGGTTCTGAACTCAGTAATCCTACATGGGCCCTCCCAGCTTTATATCTCATGAGCTAATGCCTCAAAGGATGTTTTCATAATAAGTACCATAAATCAGAACTTCCTGGTAGAAGGTCACAGTAATCAGAAGCCAGTAACTTTCTGGAGAAAAGACCAGCTGTGGCTCCATGTGTGAAAAATCTTCTCAAAACAACACACTTTCTCGTTTCAGAAATGGGAAAGGTACTCAGGCCACCCTAATATGCTTCCAGCTCGTTCCTTGATAGTAACCCCAAGTTCCATTGTAGCTAAGGTAGCACATCACCGTCCTGCCTTTCCTTCTCTAGTCGACATAGCAAGAAGTAGGTAGATGGTATTATTGCTGCACGCAAGAATTCACCAGCTGATCATGCTAGGTCTGTGTTTATCATGTCATGAGGCAGACTGGCAGCAAGCCCTATGAGCACATATACGCCACATTCTTTGCTGCTCTGGGACACAGCCACTAGGCCCATGGCAGACCAAGGGGACACCGCATTGCAATACGGGAATGCCAGCACTGAATTTTCCCACTAGCCTTGTGCAAAGGGGACTTTGGTGAGGGGTCAAGCAGGGATCAGGTCACTCAGAGGCCGAGAGGCAAGATATGGGGAGGCAGAAGGAACACTGAAGGCTCCAGGGTATCGTTCAAATCTTGGCACTTCTGCTCACAGGCCGTATGCCCTTGTGCTAGGACATTATTGTTGCCGATCCTCAGTTTCCCCATCTATGAAAGGGAGAAACAAGAGCCTCCTCGCAGAACTGTCAGTTCCAGTGTAACGTCCCCCGTGTACGGCCTGGGAGCAAGGGCAGGCATGGCCACCATCTAATGTGTTCATGTGTATTGGTCCTTTACATGAGTTATTCCAAATAATCCTAACACCGCGTGAATGGGATACTACAGTTGTTCGCATTTTGTCAATAAGGACATTGGTTGCAAGGAGGTCAAGCAGCTGAGCTAGTACTACAAATTACCTAAGTAGCAACAGGGGACAAGAATTTAAGTCTGCCTGAATCCAAAGATTATGTTCTTAACCACACACTATACAGTATTGTCAAATCTAATCCCAACTTTTATTTTTCACTCACTGGCTTGGAGTGATGGGAAGTATATGGAAGTGTGGTCCTCGCTCTACCTAACACGTGTCATAAGAGGCCAAATGTGGGGAACTTTGGTGCCATCTCCAGACAGAAACCAATCTACTCATCTGCCTGCTGAGACCTTTTGCCTCTTCCTGTTAAGAACAGCAGCTCTGCAATGTGGGCATCGTTTCTCCCCTGACAGATCTCAGTGTTGGGAGTGGAGCCCAGGGCTAGAGCTTCCTCCATCCTGGTTAAGGGAAGAAGTGGGTGACAGGGGAGGGAGCTTGGACTTGGAAATGGTCAGAGCTGGGTTCACATTATAGTTCTACTCCTTTTCTCTCTGTCCTTGTTTAAGCCACAGCATCTGTCTGTCTCTGTGAGAGGGAGGCTGTAGCCGCTCACAGGGCAGTGTGAAGTAGCAATACTGTGTGTGGCGAGTTAGGATTGGGAAGCCATGCAGGGGAATTGGAAGCCAATTCACAAAGAAAGCCTAGGGAGTGAGAATAAGCAGGCAGCAAAGTGGGGCAGTCAGGACAGTACTGGGGACCACTATGTAAGCACACACTACCCACACGACAGCTCATTCAGAAAGTGGCAGAGGCAGAGCCAGACCCTGACCTGTGGCTCTCAGGGGTGTCTGCTTCAGCTGGAGTGCAGTTATATCCCTGGCATTTATCACAGAACTAGGTATACGGTGGGCACTCAGTAAATATTCGAGTACATGAGTGCTCTTGAGCACATCCCATTTAATTTCTCACCCTCAGTTTCTGCACCCATGAGATGGGGATTGCTGTTGAGACTGCATGGTTGGCTCAAGGATCACATGGACTGATGCATGAGCAGTGGCTTGCAAATTGCAGATTTTGATAAAGACCATATAAAATAGCACCCACTGGAGCATTTAAAAAATGCTTTCTTAGAGTAGAAGAGAGGGAGATGCATTTCAACTGAGGGAAATATGGAAGGCTCTAATGAATGGATTATGTGAATGAGCATCAGAACATAAAAAACTGGATTATTTTGTAACACTGCACTACTTTCCCATTTATGTTTCCATAGTGTTCTGCAATACATTTCTTCCATCAGCAGAGTCCAGAGACACCTCTCTGCTTAGCCAAGCAACATGAATTATGGCTTCCCAGGGAAGAAACCCCAGCAAAAGTCCAGAAATAACAAGTGTTGGTGAGGATGTGGAGAAAAAGGAGCTCTCATATGTTGGTGGTAAGTACACTGGCCCAGCACCATGGAAACAGTATCTAGTTATCTCAAAAGTTTATAAATGGATCTACCATAGGGCCCAGAAATTCTATTCCTAAGTATCTAACTGAAAAATACAAAAGCAGTCATTCAGGTGGATATATGCACTCCTATATTCACTGCAGCTCTATTTACAGTAGCTAAGTTCTAGAAAGATCCTGAGTTCCTACAAAGGAGTAGATCTGTAAAGTATGGTTTATGTGTATGCACTAACACACACACACACACACACACACACACAGGAGTACTGCTCAGCTATGAAAAAGGATGAGCTTCAATCATTTGCAACAACATGGCCGGAACTGAAAGGACAATGCTAAGTGACATAAGCCAGAAGGAGAAAGACAAATACAGGACAGTCTCACTTATATGTAGAGCACAGAGAAACTTGACAAAGCATGAGTCAAAAGCAAACCAATAATAAATTCTTCACATCTGACTGCAAAATTTAGGCAACCAGAGTGTGAGGGTAGCAGGGTGAAACTGGGGGAGCGGAGGGGCCCAAAAGGAACATGATAGAGGATTGTGGGGCACTGGTGGTGGGCAGGGTGTGAAGGTATACATGTGTAGAAGTTTGAACGTGTAAGTCCCTAAGCAGATACAAAGATACAAACCTACAGTACCTCAGTAAACCTAATTTGTAAAAAAACCACCAGGTTGGTACTGTGTTACATCCAAAAATACGGGAGAAAAATATGAATAAAAAATTTTAAAGTTAAAAAAAAAGAGATCTTATCGACTACTGATGAAATTCATATGGAGCCACAAAAAACCTCGCATAGCTAAATATCTCCTAACTAAAAAGAAAGAAAATGGAGGAATTTCACTCTCTGATTTCAAACTACACTACAAAGCCATAATAATTAAAACAGTATGGTACTGGAACAAAAACAGACAGAAAGACCAATGGAACCAAATAGAATACCCAGAATTAAAGCCGCATATCTATGAACAACTAATCTTTGACAAAGGGGCAAAGAAAATGCAGTGGAACAAGAACAGTCTATTCAATAAATGGTGCTGGGAAAACTGGACAGCCACATGTAAAAAAATGAAGCCAGACTACTACCTCACACCCTGCACAAAAGTCAATTCAAAATGGATGAAAGGCCTGGACGTAAGACCTGAAACCATAAAATTTATAGAAGAAAATATAGGCAGAACTCTACACGACATAGATCTCAGCAAAATCTTGAAAGACACATCCCCCAAAGCGAAGGAAGTGAAGGACAAGATAAACAGATGGGATTACATCAAAATAAAAAGCTTCTGTACAGCAAAAGAGACATTAACCAAAACTAATAGACACCCTACCAACTGGAAAAAGATCTTCACGCACAATACAACCGATAAAGGACTGATAACAAAAATCTACAAGGAGCTCACACAACTCAACAAAAACGAAGCCAACAATCCAATCAAAAAATGGGCAGAAGAGCTAAAAAGACACTTCTCCAAAGAAGAAAAGCAAATGGCCAACAGGTGCATGAAAAAAATGTTCAACATCACTTATAATCAAGGAAATGCAAATCAAAACCACAATGAGATACCACCTCACACCTGTGAGGATGGCACACATTAAAAAAACAGGCAACAACAAATGCTGGAAAGGATGTGGAGAAAAAGGAACTCTTCTACACTGCTGATGGGAATGCGAACTGGTCCAACCACTATGGAAAGCTGTATGGCGATTTCTCAAACTGCTCAACATGGAGCTTCCATACGACCCAGCAATACCACTTTTGGGAATCTACCCAAAGGACACAAAACACTAATCCAAAAGTATACATGCACCTGTATGTTCATTGCAGCACTGTTCACAATAGCAAAGGTATGGAAGCAACCCAGATGTCCAAAAATAGATGATTGGATCAAGAAGATGTGGTACATATACACAATGGAATACTATTCAGCATGGAAAGAAGATAAACACATGCAATTTGCAGTGACATGGATGGAATTAGAGGGGATCATACTCAGTGAAATAAGCCAGAA
>PVIJ01023389.1:0-14327 GCA_004024925.1 Scalopus aquaticus | reverse complement strand
CCTCTTTCTCTCCCTCTCCCTCTCCCTCCCTCCCTTTCTCCCTCTCTCTCCCCCACCACAACCCCTGAGGTGAAATTCAACATACACACAATTTGCCGTTTTATTTTTTTAAAAGATTTGTTTCATTTATTTATGCATACAAGAACTGTGATGTAGGCCAGAGGTGCAGGGCGGGGAAGGAGGGTAGGGGGGACGGGTGTGTGTGAGAGGTTTCACCAGAGGCAGAGTGGGCAGCAGAACAGGTGGATCTACTGAAATACACTGCTGAGGGGAGCAGTGGGCAAAGCAGGAGAGGTCTGCTGCATCAAGTGGGCTAGCTCCCTGGCCAGGGATTGAACTCAGGCTGAAGTGGCTGGTAGCTTCATTGTGCTGAGACTTTAACCCCTGAGCCACAGGGAGGCCCAATTTGCCATTTTAAAGTGAACATGTAAAGTGGTACCTGGCGTGTTGACGTTGTGCAACCCCCACCTCTATCTCATTCCAGAATATCCCATCACTCCAAAAGGAGACCCTATCCCCTTAAACAATCACTTCTCCCCCTCCCCCACCCACAGAAAACCACCAATTTGCTTTCTGTCTGTGGATTTGCCTGTTCTGGATCACACACTGTGACCTTTGTGGTTAGTTTCTCATTCATCGTTTTCATGTCACGGCTTCACGCCTTTTCATGGCTGGGTGATACTCCTCTGTGTGGATGGACCACATTGAGCTTATCCTCCACCAGTTGGTGGATATTTGGATTATTTCCACCTCTTTATAACTGATTAATGCTGCTGTGAATGATTATATGAACACCTCTTTTATTTGTTTGATTTTTTTTAAAGATTTATTTATGCATACAAGCTGGGGTACAGGCCAGAGGCGTGGGGCGGCAAGAGGGTTCACCAGAGGCAGAGTGGGGAGCAGAACAGGCAGATGGACGGAAATACACTGCTGAGGGGAGCAGCGGGCAAGGCAGGAGAGGTCTGCTGTGCCATGTGGGAATCTCCCCAGCTGGGTGTCAAACTGGCATTGCTGCTACCGACAGCTCCACAGCTCCACAGCGCAGCCCTTAACCTGCTGCGTCACCAGGGAGGCCCTATATGAACACCTATTTTAAAGATTCTTTGTACCGCCTTACATTTTGTTCCTCCGCCCCAGTCCTAGCCCTGGGAATGAGGCTTCAGGGTCCAGCCTTTAGTTCCCGTGACCAGTCCAGGGATGAGGCACTCTAAGCTAGCAGTCAGCTGCTCTGCCTCTCCCCTGCCCTCAGGTGCCCAGGTCTGCCCCATTCGAACTAGAGTCCTCACTTTTTCCAGGTAACCGCTCTGTCCTGGAGCCCTATGTGATGGTCATGGGTTCCAGCCACATCACTGCTATGTACTCTACCACAGGTGGGGCCTGGCTTCTCAGGTCAGGACTCAGTTTCCCCATTTGTGAGTAGGACTGTCTTGAGAATTAACTAAGGCTAGGAAAGTGCTTGGCATGTGGTAGGCACTCGATAAAGGGACTTGGAATGGATACCAGGAATGTGATAAAGATAATCCATTTAGGGGCCTCCCTGGTGGCGCAGCGTTAAGCTGCGCTGTGGAGCTGTCAGCAGCTCGTGATGAGAGTTCGACGCCCAGCTGGGGAGAATCCCACATGGTGCGGCAGACCTCTCCTGCCTCGCCCGCTGCTCCCCTCAGCAGTGTATTTCTGATCTGCCTGTTCTGCTACCGGCTCTGTCTCTGGTGAACCCTCTCGCCGCCCCACACCTCTGGCCTGTACCCCAGCTTGTATGTATAAATAAATAAAATCTTTGAAAAAAAAAGATAATCCCTTTATCCTTATTTTATCTATTTTGTTGGTATGTATCATGCTCCCCAAGAGCCCATGCTGACCAGGTGCCCATGTGTCAGACACTGAATGGGATGATCACATTGACTGATCTCTTTACCCCACTCCACAGGATGGGAAGGGGTCTGTGTAGCTTCATGGAGCCCAGGAAAGAGGGGGCTGAGCATGTGGGGCACTTGATCTGTGTGTGTCTGATCAGGAGGGCCCCTACCCAGGAACAGGCTTGGTTGGGGGCCAGTCCCACTGCTGAGAGCTGTCACTTTTCTGCCCATTGTTAGGAGTTCCAGGGGGGGCTTCAAGACACTGTGTGACTGAGCCTCCTCTGTTATCTAGCTCCTGCAGTTCCTTTGTGGCCCAGAAAAGGAGAGGCTAGGAGGCTTCTGGGAACATTTGCCCTTCTGGAGTGGGGACTAGGCCATCTCCACCACCAGTGAAATTTACATGCCTGTCCATTTGTAGAACTAGAGTCCCATGTGGGTGCCCACAAGGCACAGACCCTGCCTTGCCTCCCCATCTTGCCTTTCCAACCCCACACCCTGGGACTGGGCTTGGCCACACAGAACATTTGGATGTGGTTTGAGTGACACAGAGATTAGTAAATGCTTGAGTTTATTTGCGAGTCATAATGGATGGGAGTGGGACCAGGGTCTTTGGGGGTCCCTGGGGCTCCCATTATCCATCCCAAGCCTCATCAGTTCCATGAGTCCCAGAACTTGCCATCAGCCCACCTTTTCATGCCACCAAGCACCCTGGCTGACAGCAGCACAGGTTGACCCGCACTGAGAATCTGCTGTGCACAGGCCCCAGCATGCCTTGCACAGAGTCTCAGGGGAGCTGTAGAAGGAGGAACAGTGTCCATCCCCATTTTATAGATGAGGAAACAGACACAGACTGGCAAAGCCCTCAGCCAAGGGTCCACAGCCAGGAATCTGGGCTCAGTCCTCCAGGTAGACCATGGGCCCTGGCACACTCTGAGCTTGCACGCAGCCCAGAAAGAGTCACAGAGACTGTTAGGAGCATGGAGGTTACAGGACCCTGATGCAAATCCAGACTTTGATGCTCAGTACTGGCCATGGGCCCCTTGGTGAGTCACTGCCCCTCTCTGGGCATTGGTTTCCTCATCTGTGAAATGGACAGAGACATTTAAAGAAATATTGTCTAAGCCCTCCCCTCCTCTTCTGTCTGGAACAGAACTTCATTCTGAATAGTCCCACTTCCCACCTCCTCTGCACTGAGGTGTGGCCATGTGACTCTGTTCTGGTCAGTGAGGTATAAATAGAATTGTCCCAAAGCATCCCAGGAAGATTTCCAAAAGATGCTGAGCCAGTGTTGGCCTCTGCCTTTTCTTCTAAGGGAGGGGTTGAAGGCTGGAGCCCTGGCAGCCACCTTGTGCCAAAATACAACATTAAAGACAAAAGGCAGGGATTCTATGAACTGAGAAATCAAGTTATATTGCTACTTGATTGGCTGACTCTGGACCTCTCTAGGGTCCTCTTTCCTGCTTCCTGACTCCAGCTTACTATCCCTGATCTCTGAGCTCACACCAATGTGGAGTCCTTCCCTGAGCCCCCTGACCTTTGGCCCAGCATGCTTCGCATCTCATGGGTGACCCCTTCCCAGTGCCCCCCACTGGCTGGCAGTGTCCGGTGCATGTGGGGTGTAGGAAGGCTGCTTTCCAGACCTCTCCCCAGTACTGCAGGTGCCACTGTAGTGAATGTGGGTCTGAGAGGATCCCTGGGTTCTGGAGAGGATGAGTAGGGGATCTGGCGATGGATACCCTGTTGGGCCTGAGCTGTGGGGCTGGCCTTGGAGACTTCAGCGGGGCGGACAGGGTCGTCTTCACAGTGTGGCAGGGTCAGCTCATGGAGGCCACGGCGAGTAGCCCTGGTGGCCCGGAGCAGAGTGTGGGTCAGTGCAGCCACCAGGACCAGGGCACCTGAGGCAAGAATGGCGGCAGCTGCTGCTCCTGTCTCAATTTCAAAGAGCAGCAAGGCGTAGATGGACAGAGCTGGGAAAGGAAGTGGCTGTCATTTATTCAGTCAACAAACATTTGCTTCCCAAGCCCTAGAGAGCTCCCCAAACTGGGAACAATCACAGAAAACCATACAACACGATAGGCACATAGATAAACTCCTCTAATCTGTTCATACCCCGCACATATATCATCACCATGTCCATTTTACTATAAATGATAAATTTGGTTTTATGTGTATTTTACCATCAGATAAAAGAACTCTGGCCTCAGTTTGCTGCTGTGAACAAGATAGTAATGACCTGACCTCAAGGACCTGGACTGGCTCTTCATTGCCATTGTTCAAGGCGGGGTCCATGCTGGATGTTGCAAGAGGTTCTACCCACTAGACACCAGCAGCAACGCCCCCCTTCCCCATGTGATAATCAAACATGTCTACAGGTATCAGAGATGTGCTCTGTGGGGGCAGAATCAGCCCAGGTTGGGAAAGGAGGTTCAGTCCCTCTCTCTATCCTGGCAAAAAGTCTTAAATCAATGACACCTCCACCCCGCCCCCCACCCCCACCCCCCATCAATGCCCTGTGTTGTCGTGGACTTGGTCAATCAGGGCACTGCTTCCCCTGGTTGTAGTGATTGTGCAGGGACATCCCACGACACAAGTTCAGTCAGTTTAGAGTTAACCCTGGGATTTTTGCTTGAGCTCTGGGGATGGCGGGGGTGGGGGGGGTGGGGGGTGGGGGGGGTTGGTTTGCTCACTGTAGCGGCTTGGGCATTGTTAGGGGAGGAGGCCTGAATTGATAAGGGAAACTCTTGGTACTTTGTGGGCTGTTTTTAGGCTTTCTCAGCTCTGCACTCTTGCTTTTGCAGATGCCATAATACATCAGGTCTGACAAACGAAGGGAGGCCCAGGACTTTTTTTGCTCTAAATATCGTTGAAAGGATTCTATCTATTCTTTGCCTCTGGTTAGCCGCGAATGGATGACTGTCTGGCTGTCTGGCTGAGGAATTCTTACTGAGTGAGGTCACCTAACCTCAAAAAGAATCTAAATGGGAAATGAATGAATTCTCAATTTAATATTTACTGAAGCAGATATAGCAACCTTGTTCCCCGCTTGTGCATTTTCTTATATTTTAGCTTAGGATAGTTTTTTTTCTCCAAGTCTTCAACATTTTATGGGTCTGTGCAATGGATCGAGGTTGAAGGCAGGTGTCTAAAGCACTCACAAACACAGGCATCTTTCTCAGCAGCAGGGTCCACTGAGCCAGGGGGACAGGGTCCCCCAAGTGAAGGGGGGAATTGGAGGGATTTCTGGCAAGCTCTTTTGAGCACCTGGATCTAGCCACACCTAAAGCCAACAATCCCTGACAACTCTTTTCACATACACAAGTCACCTCACCCATTCTCCTCTTTAAAAACAATCCCATGGCACCTCTCCTGCCTGCCTGTGTCTCTGTGTGTTCTTCTCTTTTTCTTTCTCCGTTTCCTAATAAAGCTGTCATTTTTAAATGTAAAAAACAAATGAACAAAACAAACAAACAAAAACCCACCAATGGAGCATTTTATTAAGTCAAATAATGGAAGTTATGCCCCCTTGTGTACAAATCCCATTGTGAAACCAACACATATCTCATAAATAAATGTTTTAACTATATCTTTTAAACTTCTATTTCTCTATTATGGAACTAAGAAAAAAAAACAGTAACAGTTAATCCCTTGAATTTTTTTCTTCCACTAAAACAGGCTGTCTAGAGGGCTAATAGAGGGCGTTTGCCCTGTTTCTCAGAGCCCAGAAGTATTAGAATTGAGAGTTGAAACCAGGCAGGCTGGCTTTGGAGCTGAACCCAGTTATGGGGCCTTTACACCTGGCTACACCAACCGAGTCCTGCTCGCAGCATTCTATACCCCAGCACGCACCTGCTAAGTAGACAGAGACCCCACAGCAGAAGAGACCAAGGGCCGTGTGTCTGAGGAGACGACGGTCATAGAGAAACCAGTCAGACCTGGAGGGAGGGGGGCCAGGAAAAAATGGCTCAGGAGGTGTGGGAAGGTCCAGCTTTGGGGAACTCAAGCTTTATGTGATCTGCTATCCATCTACCTACCTAGCTACACATTTGACACCCACCCATTTATCCAGCATCTATCCATCCATCCATCCATCTAATTCTCCATCCACCTAACCATCCATCCATCCATCCATCCATCCATCCATCCATCCATCCGTCATTTATCACCCATCCATCCACCATCCAGACCCCACAACCCATTCACATACAACACTCACTCACATACAACACTATGTACGGGTAATTATTAGACACCCAACTTCCATTACTTTACAGACTATAAGATGATTTGGGGGACAAAACTGAAGTTAATTTGCTAGCAGTGATGGTAAATGCAGCAATCTCAAGAGCTGACACTGTGGAGAACTTAGTTTTGAGCCTTTACTATATACGCCCTCCCTCCTCTAGCCCTGTGAGAACAGGAAATGGAAGTTAAGAGTTTCAGCATCACTTACCTCCCACCAGTGCAATGAAAATAGCCTCTTCCTTATTGCCTCCCCTCCTGGTCCTGGCAGCTGGAGGCTGTCATTCCAAATCTAAGTCAGACCACATCCCGCCTGGCTCACAACCATCTCAGGCAAGGTTCTCACCAACATTCTCATCACAGCGCATGAAGCCCCACTTAGTCCAATCGCTCTGACCTCTCTGCCACCATCTCCCACTCCAGTCACACCAACTGCCTCCATCTCCCTCCCTGGCCCCAGGGCCTTTCTGCATGCCCTGGCCCAGATCACAGGTACTTCCTTCCTCCTTCAAGTCTCAGCTCATTTGATGTTACTGATCTGTTTTGTTTCTTGACTGTAACCCTATGAGTGAGGGTCTAGATCTGCCTGGTCCCTGCTGGAGTCACAGCACCTATTGCCAGTTTGAGATCTTAGCCACCTGCAGGCTCCCAACACACATTTGCCTACTGACAGAACACATGCACTTCGGTGCCCCTTGACCTAGCCCATGAAGTGTGTGCAGTTTGGGAGGGATCTAGCCCGGCGATGAAGTTTCCCATCACTCAGACCCGTGGAATCCCAGACAGCATCCTGACTACTCTCCCCTGGTGTCTTGAAGGGAGACATTGGGATGTAGGGCTCAAGAAAGGCTCCTTACCCCACATTCACTTTCCCTCACCCCAGATACCTTCTTAGTGCCCATGTCTCTGAGTTAGGCTCCTGAGCAAGGAACCCTAGCTGGGAGCAGGGCACAGGCCCTGGGTCTACCAGATTCAAGTTCAAATCTACCCACCCCCTACTAAGCTGGGCAGCTTGGAGATTGCAGCCTCCCTCATCTGAGACAGAGTGTAAAAGTATCAGCCTCCCAGGCGGCTTGGGAACTTGTGGAGCTAATCCACACCAAGCAGCATTTAGGGTTCTGAAAATGACCAACACCACAACACTGAAGGAGCCACCGAAGGTCTTCCCTCAGCCTCGGTTTGGACATCTGTAAAATGGATGTCACATCAGTAGTTGCACCTGCAGTAAAATTTCAACAAAGCTAAGATGGAAGGAGGGATGGGGAAAAGGAGGAAGGAAGGAGAGAAGGGAGGGAAGCCCTTCCCCAACCTTGAGCCCAGGAAGGGGCAGCAACTCCAGTGGGCAGGCACAGGCCACAGTCCAGCGGAGGGGAAGACATTCCTACCTGCTGGGGCCGCGCCCCCTCTCCAGCTCAGCGCCCAGGTGGCCGCAGAGCGCGGCAAGCAGCAGACAGGTGAGGCCCAGCACCAGGGCGAGCGCGGCCAGTGCGGCTGCCAGCGGTAGCAGCGCCCCAGCAGCGTCCTGCGGGAGCCCGGGGCCAGCGCCCAGCTCCGGGTCCAGCCCGTCGGAGCGTGAGTCCCGCAGCTCTGCGCGACCCGCTTGCAGCTGGAATAGCAACTGCGCGCCCAGAGCTGCCAGCACCGCCGCGGGGATGCCCAGCAGGATCATTGCGGCCAGCACCCGGCCGCCGTAAGACTGGGCCATGGCGGGGGTTGGCGGGGAGCGCCTCGCGGGTCTAGGAAACAGTCCAGGAGTAAAAGGGAGTTTAGAGGAAAGGAGAATTTTAGGAGGGGTAACGTCCGAGGGGTTCTGAAAGGGTGGAGCCTCAGGGAATGTCTGAAAGTTGGAGGGCCACCGGGAGCTTAGGGCGCTGCTGGCGGTGGGTACGAGGACTGGCGAAAACTTGGGGCAAAGTCTTCTTTCATCCTTCCGGGGACCCTACGGGCGCCCCCTCCCCGCCTCCAGGCCCTGGAGGGGCGGGGCCAGTGGGGGGCGGGGCCAAGAAGGGCCCCAGACTGCTCAGGAGAGGCGGCTGCGGTGGCTGGTTCCCGGGAGTCTCTCACTGGTCACACACGCCCGCTCGTTGCCCTGGACACTAGTTTTATTATACTTAAAAAAAAAAAAGACATCTGAACGAATTTTTAAATAATTCACTGTGCGGCCTTGCTGACTGCGGCGATTTCACCCCCGCTCGCCCTTCACCTTTCAAGGCTTTGGGTGAAGCTGCCTTTCCCCCAGCCCTCCCGATCTCCTCCCCAAGCAGCAGCCCATTTTTCCTCCTGTTCAGCTTTGTTATTCCCACGACACATATTGAGGTATTTTTATTTATTTATTTTTTGTTTTAAAATTGAAGGGAAATTTACATGACGTTGAGTAAGAATTTTGAAGTGAATAATTCAATGACATTTAGTACATAAATATTATGCAACCACCACTTCTATCTAGTTTTATTATTCTTTTTTAAAAAAGATTTATTTATTGGGCCTCCCGGGTGGCGCAGCGGTTGAGAGCTGCACTGTGGAGCTGTTGGCCGCCAGCGATGCCGGTTCGATGCCCAGCCGGGGAGAATCCCACATGGTGCGGCAGACCTCTCCTGCCTCCCGGGCTGCTCCCCTCAGCAGTGTATCTCTGATCTGCCTGTTCTGCTCCCCACTCTGTCTCTGGTGAACCCTCTCACCGCCCCGCGCCTCTGGCCTGTACCCCAGCTTGTATACATAAATAAATAAAAATTCTTTAAAAAAATGATTTATTTATTTATGCATACAAGAACTGGGGTGTAGGCCAGGGGTGGGGGTGTGGGTGAGAGGATTCACCAGAACCAGAGTGGGGAGCAGAACAGGCAGATCTACTGAAATGCACTGCTGAGGGGAGCAGTGGGTGAGACAGGAGAGGTCTGCTGCGCCATGTGGGAAGCTCCCTGGCCAAGGATTGAACAAGTGCTGCAGTGGCTGCAGATAGTTTCATAGTGCTGAGACTTAACCCGTTGCACCACCAGGGAGGCCCACTTCTATCCAGGTTTAGAACATTCCATCAGTCAAAAGATCCAATCATCATTAAGTAGTTACTCTCCATCCCCTGTCCCAGACATCCACTAACTGCTATGGGTCTCCATGAATATGCCTGTCCTGGGCGTTTCATATAAATGGAATCACAAGCTGTGTGGACTTTGTGTCTGGCTTCTTTCACTCAGCATCATGTTTTTGAGCTTCATCCACATTGCGGTGTGTCAGGGCTTCATCCCTTTTCATGACTGGATGATGCTCTGCTGTGTGGATGGACCACAGCGTGTTCATCCATTTACAGCTGATGGACATTTGGGCCTTTTCCACCTCTGGCAATTGTGAATAGTGCTGTTATGGATGCACATGTACAAATATTTATTTTAAACATGATTTTCATTTCTTTCAGGTCTATTCCTAGAAGTGGAACTACTAGATCATATGATTGCTGAAAAGTAATTCAGTATTTAAATTCTTGAGGAATTTCCATATTGTTTTCCACAGTGGCTATGCCATTTCCCATTTCCACCAGCAGGGCATGAAGGTTCTAATTTCTTCATTTCCCCACCAACACTTGTTATTTTCTGTGTTTTGATTCTACCCAACTTACCGGGTTTTGACTGCATTTCCCTCATGTTGAGCAACTTTTCATGGAATTGGCCATTTGTGTATCTTTGGAGAAATGTCTGTTCGTCTCCTCACTCATTTTACAGCCAGGTTGTATGGTTTGTTTTCCCACAGCGCTTTGCCTCTCCCACAGTGCACCATGGGAGAGGGCCCCCTGGAGGGGGAGCTCTAAGCCAGAACAGTGACTACTACAAGCACCCACCTCTTTGTTCCTCAGAGTCTGGGGCTCCAGCAGGCCCTCAATAAATACTCACTGCACACATAAATGACAGAGTCACCCTGGAATCCTGTTCTGGAATTCCTACACAGTGTAAAATATCAAATCTGGAAATGGTTTCAAAAGTTACACATTCCTGATAGACCCAGAACATAGTGAATGAGACTGCCTTGGCCGCCTGCAAGCAGGTCCCTGTCTTAATACATTTGGGCTTGGACAGGTCATCAGCCTGGACTTTACAGATGAAGAAACAGAGGCACAGAGAGGTACACTGACTTACTGGGTCACACACCCAGCACAAGCAGGATGGAGTTGAACCAGCAGCCTGGTTCATATCTACTGTTCTATGCTATCCCACAAACATGTGCTAGATCTCATTGGTTTTGCATTTTTGTGTCTCTTTTCTGGTTTTTGAAATCAATTTTTTTTTCAGGTTTCAAAATTTCAGGGTTCTCTAGGGAGAGTTTGCTGGCCCTGAACTCTCAGCCCAGTGCCTTAAAATGGCTCCGTGGGAGAGTACAAGGTGAACTTCAGATCCATATGCCTTTCTCCTTTGCTCTGTGGCTTTGGGCAATTCCCTTAACCTCTCTGGGCTTCCTCATTGGTAACAGGAATCAGCTCATTCATTCACCACACTTCAGCCTAATATACCCAGCCTCTTTTATTGTCACAATTAGGGTGAATTTTCCATGTTGTTTTTTTTAAAGATTTACTTATTTATGCATACAAGCTGGAGTGTAGGCCAGAGATGTGGGGTGGTGAGAGGATTCACCAGAGATAGAGTGGGGAGCAGAACAGACAGATCGACTGAAATATACTGCTGAGGGGAGCAGAGAGTGAGGCAGGAGAGGTCTGCTGCGCCATGTGGGAATCTTCCTGGCCTGGTCTCGAACTCATGCTGCAGTGGCTCTGGATAACTTCATAATGCTGCACTTCACCCATTGTACTATCAGGGAGGCCCAAATTTTCCATGTTTTGCAGTTTAGGAAAAGTTTCAAATTGGGTTGTCTGGGGATCAGTAACTCGTTTGGAACAGAACCACGCCTCTGTTCTAGGTGTTGGGGATATATATATATATAAGATACTTGTATTTATTCATTCAACCAGCACTGATGGGAAGCTTACCGTGTGCTCAGGCCCCAGACTCTGGGGAATAGTGATGACTAAGGAAGGTCTAGATTTCAAGCTGGTGGCCTGATGAGGGAGGCAAAAAAAACATGCTAAATTGGACAAGTTAAGGGACTATTCTATCTAATAGCAAAAGTCATTAGAGTGTTAGCTCAGATCTCACCATTATTTGTTGGGGGCTGAGAGGCAGATACTAAGACCTGGCCCCACACTTAGTGTGTGGGAGTGGTTTTCAAGGTTGGGGGTATATTACTTTAATGTGGGAAGTTAATCCTGCATGTAGGTGACCTTCTCAGGTTGACCTTGTCTCCCTGGGTGAGGGCCTAAGCTGACCCTTCCTCACTAAAGCCCTCATGGGGAGGACTGCAGATGAAGGAGTTATGGCTCCTGTTTACCAGGAAGCAGGAGACTCAGAGAGGACCAGAGACCTGCCCATGTCACACAGTCCGACAAGATGAGTTAACTCCCCTGCCTCACTGTTCAGGTGGGAAGGAGGATCACTAAGCACTCATTGGAATAACAATATGATGCTGATGGGTTGCATGTCTGTCCTGAGGTTTGTCCAGGAAGGACGTTCTTAAAAACTTTTATTTAAAAGCCCGGCCAGCTGGTGACCTGGCATTAGGTACAGAGACTAAGCGATGTTATCACATAGGGTCTAACTACCCATTTCACAGATGGAACAGCAGAGGTTCCAAGTTCCTGCGGCTGTAACCTGAAACAGGTGGCCTCACCGACCTGAACCTTAACTTCCTCACCTGGACGTTTGGAATAGGGGTGAACATAAAATGAGATGCTTGGCCAGTTCGCAGGCCTCAGAGACACGAGCCCGCCAAGAACGCCTTTTGCTGAAACAGAGAGGAAGGGGCGTGGCTTACATATAGTCGTGTTTGGCCCCGCCCCCAGGACGCCCCCAAACTCGCCGCCAGGGGGCGCCAGAGGTAAAGCCAAGAGGTTCACTCACCGCGAGTGTAGCTCTGGCTACTTGGGTGGTAGGACCTGGCCTTTTGTCATTGTCCAGAGAAAAGAAAGGAGGCTTAGAGATGGAGGGTGACTGTCCTACAGTCACAGCCGGGAAATGACTCTAGAACGGAGTTTTGCTTTCAATATTCTGCTGTGTCCCCCCGGAATTCCCCAAAGGACAAGGACAGGGGACTACTATCTCTCACTGGTGGCCCAGGACCCCAGCGCACATGGCACTGAGTATTGAAACGCAGCCCATGGAAAATATAAATCTGTTGTTAAAAGATTGTTATTATTCTGTGTATGAATTATGTGGGCAACTCATTTAATAATGTACCTTCTCAGCACTATTATTTGATTTGAGTTTACGTTTTCCTATTTTGAAACTATTAACCACCCTGCATCCCCCAGGTCTTAAAAATCTTTCTAGAGACCCTGTTTCATGGTCCGGAAGGGTCAGACGTGGCGTTGGGGGACCAGGACTGGCTCTGGAGCCGCCCCCTCTTGGGCTGAAGTGGGGTGGGTATCTCAAGTTAAAGAACTATGCCAACGACCCCTCCCTATGTCCACCTTCCCTCCCTCTTCCATCCAGGCTTCTCCATCAGAATGACATCACAGCCCCGGTCCCCTCCTGGGGGTGGGCTTCAAAAGAGCCCATCTCCCCAGTACAGCCTCGTGCGCCCTGCTCCTACTGTGGGCCACTTCCTGCCCTCCTCTATTCTCAACTGCAGAACGATCCTCTGTGCCGACCCCCACCCCAGGGGGGTCTGGTTCCGCACAGATTTCCTTCTGCCTGCCAGTCTCAAACCCAGGCCCCTAGGCTCAGCTCAGAAGAATCCCCCCCCCACCTTCAGCCCCCATCCCCAGTCCCACACTCCTCTTGGGATTCATCATAGAATCCCCGACTCCTGCTCACCTCCCAGGGATCAGAACAACCCCCCGGCCTCGGGATCCCTAACTGGGCCGCGCTCCTCTCCTGCGCTGCCTACGCTCGGAGTTGCCGGGTCCACACGATACTTGTGGCGGCGCAGCGGCTCAGTGAGGCTCCGCGGCGCAGGGTCGTCCAGGTCCTCTGGTTGCAGGAAGTTGCGATCCAGCACCTCCGCTGCCTCCTGCCAGTTAGCGAAGCAGGCTGGGCCCAAACGCCGGATCTCCTCGGTCGCATCCCTCGTGAGCACTGCCCCGCCTGGCTTCAGCACCACGACCGTGGGTAGACGCTCCACAGAGAACTGGCTTCTGAGGTCCCTGAGGGGTGGGCAGGTCATTGAGGCCAGTCCCCTGACCAGGACCTCAACTCCCTCCTCCCAGCACTTAGTGGGCGCCTTCAGGGTGCACTGCCTTGTGCTGGGGTCTGGTGTGGGGCTCTGGGGTCAGGCGGGACCAGGATAGACCCCCCCCCCCACCTCAGGCGTTTGCATTGGCAGTGCCCCCTACCTGGAGCGCTCTTCCCAGACCTGTGCGAGGAAGACCCACTTGTGCTGCAGCGTGTACTACCTGTTGTCACCCAGCCTCAAATCACCACTGGGGGAAGGGTGTCCCACGCAGAGGTGTAAAGGTCCCTAGATTGGGGTGCAGCTTTAGGCACGCTGGCCCTCCTGGCTGAGAGGATATCAAAGCCCAAATTAGACCTAGTTTGAGGCAGGGCCCTCAGGAGTCCCTGAACCAAACCTTGCCTCTAGCCAGAGTTCTGTACAGTCAACGTGGAGCAGAGCTAGCTGCCAGACTGGGTCCTGCACTTAGCATTCTGAATTTTCACTCACTGAGTTGCTGAGTTCTTTTTCCAGGTCTCCACGTGGAGAAGACACAGAACTTGCAAAACTCCCACAAAAGTTAAGTTGCCGGACACCCAATAGAAATGTTGCCAGTTTTCAGGTTAAAAAAACAAAAACAAAAACAAAAACAACACTGAGGCTACAGGGGCTGTAGGTGTGCGCAAGTGTATACATTTGGATAATGGATTGAGAGGTTAAGAGTCCCATGACCAGAAACTTCCAATTTGTGTAACAAAATGAGTGATATAGGTCAAATGTGACAAAATTGCCAACTCACCTTCAGACTCACCAACACCACATGATGTAGATAAAGCAAAGATGGCAAAATGTTAACAATTTTGTGGAGTTTGTTGCATGCTTTTTTCAACTTTGGGGTGTGTTCGAACATTTTCATAAGGTGGGGTTTGAAAAGAAGGAAAGTCTTGCTACAGTAAATGGAAAGTTCTAAAATAATTACAAATGATAACACCATTTATTAAGCAGTTCTTTGTCTTCTTGTAAGGGGAGAATTCAACTACCTCT